>JASDQU010101103.1:409476-423555 GCA_032191745.1 Picea mariana
AAGAGTGTGAGGGAGAGAGAGGGAAAAAGAGATGGGGGGTAGAGAGGGAGAGTGAGAGGGAGATAGAGAGGGTGGTGTAGATGTAGGGGGGAGATAGAGACATAGGTAGGGATGGGGGAATGACAAAGAACACATAAATTATAATACTATGTGTGCACTCTTAGGAATTCATGCATGTTCCTATAGCACGTGGGCGCTATTAGGAGCATGTGCATGTTCCTATAGCGTGTGGGAACTATTAGGAACATGTGCATGTTCCTAGAATTTGTGTGCACTCTTAATAACACATGTGCATTCTTTTGAATTCAATTGTTTTGGGGTGGGTTTCACAACATGTATGTTGACTTGGTTTCCTTAGATTTAGGTTCGGGATGACAAACTTAGTGGTTCGGTCTACAAATTGATAAAAACCTCCATTTTTGTGAACACCTCTCTATATCTCTGTCTTTGACGTTATTGTTTTATAGGATAAACAATTCAATTGTTGATGAAACTACAAACATAGATATATTCGACAATGTAGATTCAAATTATATAATATTTTTTAAATTAATATTGTTTACTATTTTTAATCTATTTTTGTCTTTGCATATATCAAAATCCTAGAATACATACATCTCTTATTTCTACTATAAAATTTTGTCGGCTTAACAATTTCTCAAATGAGTTATATGTGGCACTAGAGGAGATCGATATCTATGATCTAAAAAAAAATTGATCATGTTAAGACCCTCTTAGCCTACATGAAAAAAAGACATTGTAATTCAAGGGATATGTTGAATTTGATAATTAAAAAAAAACATAAGATTGATATTATAAATTTCCAAAAAAATACACTACAGAAGAAAAATGGAATCTCTACAATTATACAAGTTTTTGGAACTAAATTCCATCATTAAGGTACTCAACACCTTCATGAACAAAAACATATACCTTATATTTAGTTCAAAAAATAAAATAGCATTGTTAGGAAAAAGCAAATTTGACATAGTTATTCAAAATTTATATGAATAAAAGTTGAATATTTGAAAAGCTAATTCAATTTCATATGTTTCATCTTCTTACACCATATTCAAATTTATTGTAAAAGTACCTTGAATAATCCCTCCAAGTTAACATATTGTTGTTTTTCCATATTTTCATTGCCACTAACGCATCATGAGAGGCCATCATTAGCTTGCACTCACCCATACATAATTTTTGAAGTGGGGTATCAATCATGTCAAAGTCAGTTCATCTTCTTATTCAATAATATGGGGTGTGTTTTATTGTTGGTGCCAAATTATGAGCTTGCGTCATTTAGTAGAAGTCGATTTATGATAACATATTTTTATACTAAACAAGTTGTCATTTTGGAAAGTTAAAGGTTTCAAAATACCACCTATGAGACAAATGGTTTATTTTCCTCTCCTTATTTTAAAGGAGGAAACTGTTGTGATGTGATTGTTCAACACCCTAAATGAACTACAATTGAACCCTTACCAAAGTTTATATTTTCAATTTCACTAGACCTTGAGGAATCTCTATTTTGTTAATGCATGATTGACGGTTTCAAGATATTTATTATTTAAATAATTTTCAATGAAATCAGGTTTGTAGCAATGATATTTATGACCAAACACACCAAAATATTCATTTTCACAATTAAGAAACAAGAGTATTACTTTGAACATATGAATGGATGTACTTTGTGTCCAATAAATTAGAATATAATAAATAACTACCTTTTCAACCTTTATGAGTGCATCAATGAATATGATGCACACTCTATTTATTTATTCTATCTTGGTCCTCTCACAAAAATATAATTCTCACTACACATAATATTCATCATAACAATTGCAGAAACAATGATTGAGTGCTCTGAATGGAGGGACAATTTCAAGAACGTGTGTAGCCATTGTATTAGTGACACTTGCAACAATCCTTTATAAAATAAATATAAAATGATATAGATGTCAACTTAAGCTAGATTGGTCAAAGAGAGGAAAGAAAAATCATCGACAAATATTAGAGGATTTTTTCCAAACTTTACACTAGCAAAGAGATGAAAAGCATGATAAAAATATTTGTAAAGGATTGAGTGCTCAAGTGCAGTGGATTTGGCTATTTTTATAAAAGAATATTGAAAGATGACACCACATGAAGAATATGTGTAAGTGGGAGGAATACTCATCTAGTCTAATTTACTAGGCATCTTTCATTAGGGTTTACTAATGTTATTTAATTTGGATCCACCATTGTATACACCCCAACCCACCCCTTTCCACTAACAATATTGTGAAATTTTGATGATTGTGGCTACCAATGGGGAACATTCCATTCCTCACCCATAGTGATGTTGTATAACTATAGAGAGGACATGGAAGTTGCATCTAAGAAGACCAACATATAGGTTGGATCTTATACATTGCATGATTAGAAAACACAGAATCAATATCAAGGTCAAATAATATTAAATATTATTACATGTACTCAAAATCAAAATCAAAGAAGATGGGATATGAAAAAAAACAATGCAAAAGTGCAGTACCCAACCATTTTAAGAAATGAAGAGGGTTTCCACTTTTTGGGTTCATAATAGTAGCCATCCATTGTACTCGTGTATTTATAATTTTCATAATAGTAGTAGCTAGAATTGTAGTCGTAGTTGAAGTTCACAAAATTGTAGTTGTCCTCTCTTATGGATTTCTTCATTGACAAAAACTAAAAAATGGAGTCTGAGAATGTGAATTTCAATTGAAGTACCTAACTCTCATGAAATGACAAGTTAAATAGAGAATGTAGGTTTTCTCGTAGCATAGCAATTGAACAACCACGTTGACCAAAATTATCCAAACATAAATAGCCATTAGAACACAATTCACTTCTAGTGGAAACTCAAAAAATCATACACATAATAATCATGCAAAATTCCATTCCATGTAACCATTCATTCAATATGAATCTTCCTATACATATAATAAAATTTGTTCAAAGTAAGCTAATCTTCTAGGAAAATGATCTTCTTTTTTTGTTAGATAGGAATTCCACATAAGTTTTAGTGATGATCAGAGTTTGATTATGGTCTAAGTTCGATGTATAGTGGAGAAACATCTTTAGGGAGTTTTTCCCAATTCAAAATCAATCTATATCTTAAAAAAAATCACAGTTTTGAATTAATGATAACTCTAACTTCTTGCATCCTCAAAATCCAATAACTAGAAAGAAATTTACTACAATATTTGAAGGATTAATTTTATTGTAGCTAAAAAACTCTATCTATGAGAAAGGAACATACCATCATTTCATCTACCACTTTCATTATCACATAAATCCTTCCATATATAATGGTCCATGTCACGAAATTGTAGAAATCCTCCAAATACGTTTCCCCTAGATCCTTAAGTACAATTTTTTTTTAAGGTAAATCTCACCCTTTCATGTGCTATAATTACTCTAAAGATGTAGCCAATTTGCCACATGTACTTTCAAGACTTGAAATTCATGTAGCCAATTTGCCACATGTACTCTCAAGAATTGAAATTCATTGAAGTACAAAGGACCCATGGATCCTAAAATCATGGAGATACTCAATAATACTATGTCATTCAAACCATCCTCCAATATTATCAACATATTTGATGTAAAGAATCTACAAACAATTAGAAATTCCGATGTGACATCCCTTCAAGAAATCTTATAACACATATTTCTACCATAGTATTTTATTGCATATAAATATCTAAGACTCTAACCCATTGTCCTTAAACATACTTCCAATTGCTTGCATGTACTTAGTACCTCGGAAATTATCCCAAATAAAGGATCTAGAGATTTGTACTAGATTCATATTTTGAAGCTCTAAGGACATTGATAAGACAAGTAATAAACATGAGCCACCTATTGTATTTTTGAAATTATGGTGAAGTTACTAGAAAAGGGAAAATTCTTGTAATACCACCATTCCAACATCCTCTAAATTTTTCCAATGAATTGGCACCACATAATAGAAGGGGAAATGTCAATTCCAAAGGGTATGTTGAGATATCTCACAATATCCCTTAGTCTCTCCCTTCTCTAATGTCAATATAGTTAATTAAGGGTTTCATCAAGTCCAATCATACCAAACTTTTGGACTTGTTTCCATTTAAAAATGTACACCCCATGTCATGAAAAATGCATTCAATAATCTCATGTCCTCAACATGGTAGTTTTTAAGGATATAAATATTATACCTAAGTATAGTATTCAAGGCAACTATTTTTGTTTTAAAAAAACATGCATATAGAAATGTATACAAATATTCATTAAAAAACATATAATTTATTATTAGAAATTGCACATTTTGGGAGATATCAATTTAATCATATTTTATGTAAAAATAGGTGAATTTTTAAAAGGAAAATGATCAATTGGTGAAGATATGTATTTTTTATAAATGGAAAAAAATTACCAATTGATAAAAAATAACCCCTAAAATACCCTTGTCCTCAATCATTGAATCCAGGTCCAAACAAACAATTCTAATCAAAACATGAATTAAGTGGTTATTGAGGATCAACTTGCCACTTAATATTTGAGTATCTCATATCTCCCTATGCATCCTAGTTAATTTTAAACACTAGCAAACAACTAGAACATAAAGATATGGTGTGAAAATATATTCATCATGCCTAATAGATGAGAAATGGGGTAAAATGAATGTCATCCCTATGTAATAGACCTATGGAATTAGATCTGGTTAGACAATACACCATTAAAAGACACCATTGTTTATTAATTCCCTTTACCATCTGAGTTATTGACCCAAGGTTCATGTATTTTGAGTTTCCAACAAAGCCTATAAAACTATCGACCCTCCTGGTAAACCAGAAGGCAACACAGTGCACATAATGCACTGCGCAGTCTCACTTGAGATAGATTTAAATGGGTGGTTGTAATACTAAGGTGTTTACATCCTAGGATTGAGTATGAGATAGGGGTTTATTATTCAGAGCCATAAACTATGAATTGTGATTGAAATATACTATTACTCACGGGTGCGCATATATCCTTCACAATTTATTTCCTGAACAACATAATCATATTCCATAACAATGTATTAACTCATTCAATAAGAATAACAATTAACTGCTAAAATAAGACAAATATATACATGCATTCATCACATTACACAGATATTACCATGGTTCACCCCCTCCTGGGCTACGTCCACAAAGATTTGTCTCTAGGATCTTTTATTATGGTAGTTCTACATCTCCAACACTCCGCACTTACAGTTCTCCTCAGACTGGTAAGATATGTATAAGGTGAACTAGATCACACTAGGCTCCACATATTGTGATCTAATCCTTAGATCTCCCTTCTCTCCTCTGTTATTAGCTCAACAACTTACAAAATTGGTTTGGAACAATATTACATAACATATCAACTCGTACATAACTATGTTGGAATACTACAAAAATTGAACTAACACAAAAGTGAACCGACCTCTATATGATACCTGCATATCTATATTTATATATATTGATCTCTTCATCCATATAAAATCATATTACCAAAACCCTAACCCTACCGATGTTAGGTCTTCCTCCCATGTGTGTGTGTTGTTCTTCCTCCAGCTGTCGCTTTCATTGTGCATGCTTTCTTGCATGCGCATGTGTTGTTCTTCCTCCAGTTGTTACTTTAGTTTCTGGACATTTTCCTTCCCATGATCATCCTTCTTTCCACTTCATCCCGGTGCCAATAGGCACCCAACACTGACATGTGACTCGTCCTGAGTCACCTAATCCTTTTGAGCTTCCTCAATCTCCTTGGTGATAGTCTGGAACTTTTCCTTGAGCTCTGTTGGTTTTATCAGTGCCTGCGCGATATTTTCCTTGATGGTGTCCACTACCTTAACTTCCACTTCGTCACTCATCAATATTTCACATTCTACCTAGGTCTGTTCTATCTATTTTTTATCTCCTTATGCCTATGCGAGTACTTTTGCTACTTGTTCCTGTAATGGCTCTATTTGAACCCGACATTCATGTTTCTGTGTTTGCGCAGTGATAAGTTCTTCCTGCATATTCTTCATCTCTTGCATCCCTTTGAATCATTATAGGATTGGTATGGTCTTTTGCCTATGTTTGAGTTATTGGATCATTTCATTGATCCTTTCCTCTTCCTTGTCCCAGTGTTGGACCTGTGGATCCTCCTCCAACCTTGTCCAAAGTTGTGTTGCTTTATCGAACAATTCAGTTGCTATACTAACCTACTGTTCTATCTCCTGCAGTTGCATTGTTACTTCTTGCCTCCTTTGCTTCTTCACTGCTGGTGGAGTGGTTGGTGTGATATGTTCTTGGATATTCTCGATCTCTTTCTGATATAGATCAATTGCCTATGAAATTTGATCAATCTTTTTTTCTACTGGGAGTTCATTTCCTTGCGCAGTTCTTGGGAGTTTCTCAAAAATTTCTCCCACTCTTCATTCTAGTTCATTCCTACATTCTTTTTCCTCCTGAGATTCTAACTTGGTCTGCTCACAAACTTTTTCCAGCACCTCCTTCTTCTTTGTTGCTTGATGTATCTCAACTAAGTTTTTATGTGCACAAGATTGTACCTTGTGGTCGACGCTAACCTACAATTTGTGTAGTGACCTTGATGGAATCCATGTAAGGACCAATTGGATGTGGTCTAAATTCTTCAAGGGTGTCTTCCCCACAATTTCATCCATGCGCAACATTCTAGGTTTAATGTAAATTGTTGAGTTTGTGTGTGGCATGTTGTGGGTTGGGTCTCGTTCTTCTACCTCCACTATTTCCTTGATATGTATTGTCGAGGGCTCTATGTATCTATCGCTGCTTTCTTTTTATGCTTCCCAAAATTTCTTGAGGAGTTGTCCCATTTCTACCAGCTCTTTTTGCAGTTTATCCCTGTGATGTGTTGCATGATCGAAATATTCTGCTAGGCAATCCTGGACCATTCTGGCGATCATTTCCCCATCATCCTTTGTGATCGTATAGTCTAGTGGTGCTCGTTGTGCCTTTTATTTCTTGTGCATGCCTTCTACCTATGTGGTTGGTCTCTTATTTTCCCCTGGCTCTTGTGTGATGGGAATTGGGGCGGTCTCCTACGCTCCCTTAGCTTGTTTTTGTTGTCCGTTGGTCGGTTGTGTAGTCTCTTTCTTTCCCTTCTGGGTCCCTATTTGCTTTAACCCTTTGTCTTCCTGGGTCGGCTTTCTTTGGCCCATCCTTGGTTTCTTGGGCACTGGGATTTTTGGAGGCTACGTTTCCGCCTGTTCTGCCTCTCCTTTTGTTGTTGTTTTTGGTACTTCCTGGGTAATGGCTGGGATCCTCCATTCATCAAGCCATTCACTGATGACCATGTCAATATCACCTTCTGTGATGTAGTAGCGCATATGTAGCCACTGTTGATATGGATCCCGCCTTGGTTGTATCCACATTGTTTGGCGTGTGGCCTGAAAGTTGGCGATGTCCGCATATCGCATGACAGCCCTTGGTGTTATCCTCCATGATCGACTGATAGATTCATGTATGTCCTATAAGTATGCTTTGAATATGATTATGTTCTCCCTCTTTTTCCTGGCTTGCGGCCTAGATCTTAGTAATAGGTATCTCGCTCCTGCTGGCTGTGGTCTAGCACATAAAATTGCATACCCTAGTTCTCTCCATCCCATGAAGGCTATTAGGGTGATCAACCATGAGTAATGGAACTCTGTGCCTAGGTCCTACACATCCTTCCAGTCCTCTTGAAATAAGTTCAATAAATATGGTACCCAGCTCATAGAGGTGCCTTCTACGCACTTAGCTACAACTACAATGACTCCTACTGGTACTTCATATTTGCAACATTTTTTGAGCAATTTGCACACTAAGATCTTTGCACCCAATTTTGTAGTTGCATTGTTGATTTGTTTGATTATGATGCCCCTCATTCCCCTGGCGGTTCCATATTTCCTTTTCATTTCTTATGCCAACTCTTTTTCCTTGGATTTGTTGTCCAGAATCAACGCGGGATCCATACCCCAGATTGGTAATCCCGTTATTTTCATAATAAGCTCAATGGCTATGGGGATGGGTTTGTCCAGCCATATATCCCCTCCATGTGTGACTACTAACAACTTCTTGATGCATGTTGTCACATACTGGCCTCTGCCAAAATTTGGTAGCTTCAACAAACATAAGATTCATGTTCTATCCATCCCAATTTCCCACTGGTGTGGTTGGTTGATCGTTTCTCCAAGTTGGGTTATGTCGATGATATGCATAAAGACCCATTGTGAAAGTTCCAAAAACTTGGTTTCATCTGATACTTCATGGTCAGAATATTTGAGCTTCCCGACGTGACCCAGTAGTTTTGGTTCTATCTGTACTCTAGCTGGTATGCATGGTAGAACAATTTATGCTGCTAGATTCTTGAGGGGTGAGATCGATATCTGAACTATGTCTTCCTGCAGTGGTGACTGGTTTGAAGTTCCAGCGACTTCTAGTTGTTCCCCTGTCAGCCATTATGGCCAAGCCATGGCACTTGCAGTGGTCTCCTCTGCTGGTCAACCTGAGATGGTCGTTTGCGATTTGTCTAATTGCACTGTTGCTTTTGGATTTTGTGTCGTTTTGTTAACTTCTATGGCTTCTTTGGTGCTTTATGGTTGCACTTCCTGTTGGTTTTCCACTTCCTCATACTGAGGTTCCTACATCGTTGTTGGCGTATCCACTTTCATGTCCTCTACTCATGGTTGTTGAATTTCATCCACAACCGGTGTAGGGTTCACTGGTAGCATCTCTGGAGATGGGATCTCATCGATGTCGACAATATCCAGCTTATGTTGTTCATTTTATTCCAGTGGTCCTTGTGACCTAGTTTGAACCCTGGTTGGTCTG
Organism: Picea mariana; assembly: GCA_032191745.1. NCBI lineage: Eukaryota > Viridiplantae > Streptophyta > Pinopsida > Pinales > Pinaceae > Picea > Picea mariana. The sequence continues at coordinate 418,344 of JASDQU010101103.1, forward strand.
ATTATGTGGCTTTTTTCTGCTAGCTTCGGTGGTGCCATATTGGTGACTATTGAATTTTTGTGGAGATCAAATATCTTATGTGATCTCTGTGGTATTTTTCTGTTCATTCCCACTTCTATTACTCTCTCTATGTGCTCCTTTCGTGAATAGACTAGTTTCTCCCATGCTCATGTGTTGTATAGACTTGTCACGAATCTTGTCGAGGACTCTTCCTCCATTATGTGGTTAATGCATCATAACTGTGGGTTCAATGCATCTGCAATAGTTTTGTACTTTCCATTATTCTTTCTTTGTTGTCTCCTATTGGCATGTTTAATGTGATGTCCCATCAGTCCTTGCTGTGATTTAATTCCGCTTAGTGTTGTCCCGTCGTCCTATTTTTTCCGACTTTTCATTTCCCACTTGTTTTCCCTTTGCATGTAATCATTATTTGTTCCTTTGTTGAACTTGTGTTTTGAACATCATATGGCCTTTCTAGCTCTGACATGCATCATACTTTTTAGTCTTGTTTCCTTTTTGTTCTATTTTTTTTTTTAACTATGCGGTGGGTGGTTGATTGTCCTTTTATAACTTCAGTCGAATCTCATTGATCATTCCTTTGAGGTTTTCGCCTTCTAAGTCTCTTAACTATACATATCCTTCGCATGTGACAGATTTTACCTCATATGGTCCTAACCAATGAATTCTAAGCTTCCCCGGGTGTTGAAATGATTTGTTGTCATAGAGAAATACTAGATCTCCTTCCTTAAACATTTTATTCTTGATGTGTCGATTGTGCTAAGCTTTGTCTCTTGATTTCTGCACTTGTTGATGGAATCCTTCCAAGATTCGGTCTTCTTCCATTGGAAATAAATGATCCAATCTTTCCTGTACTACACCTCGTTCTGTCATTTGTGTGATGGCTGCTATGCGTAAGCTGGGTATTAAAAATTTTAGTGGCACTATTGCTTCTTGGCCATAGACTAGTCTGAATGGTGTGTTCCCTATCAAATTTTTTCTTGTGGTCCTATACGCCCATAATACTATTGGTACCTTGAGGTTCCAGTCATATCTATTGACGTTACAAATCTTTGTCAGTGCGTTCTCTAGAATTTTGTTGAAGGCTTCTAATGTGCCATTTGCCTATAGGCTGTGGATGATACAGTGTGCTCTTTTGGTGATGAAATTCAAATTCCTCAGTCATCGCGTGGATGTTTTTTTTTATGAAGTGTGTGCCTTGGTCACTCATCAAAACTCTTGGGCACCCAAATGTAGTTATTACTTGTTCAAACAAGAAGTGTGCAACTGTCTTTGCACTGGAATCTTTGATTGGTAAGGCTTCCGCCCATCTTGTTAGGTATTTCATCGCAGTGATAATGTATCTTGCCCCTGTCCTTTTGGATGGTGGGTTAATTGGTCCCACAAAGTCTATTTCCCATTTTTCAAATGCTTGTAATGTTACTTGTGGTCATAGTGGAATCTCATCCCTTCTGTTGGGTTTTCCTACCCTTTGATAGACATCACATCTCTGACAATACTCTTTCGAGTCACTGTGAATCGTTTTCCACCATAGTCCTGATCATAATACCTTCTGCATGGAACCTTTTCCTGCATAATTCTCTCCTGTGATTCCCTCGTAGGATTATGCTAAAATCCTTGGTCATTCATTCTCTAGCACGTACCTTCACAAGATGCTATATGTACCCATCTTGTATAGATGTCCTGCAATCAATTGATAGTCGGTCGTGCAGACTACCAGATTCTTCTTCTGCGTGGTGGTGTATTCTTGCAGTGAAGTACATGTAGTCAAGTACTGAATGATATCTACGAGGTACTCATCAACAATCTGTACTAAGAATAACTGTGCATCTGGAAAGTTATCATCTAAATTTATAGGTTCTTCTCCATTTGTGACCCTGGATAGGTGGTCAGGTCCCACATTCAGTTTTCCTGGTTTAACTGTTACTTCAAAATCAAATTATTTAAATAACAGTAACCATTGAAAAATTCTCCCCCCCAACACTAGCTTTTTGACTAGGTATGTGAGGGCCAAGTGATCTGTAAACATCTTAAATTGTTTTTCTAGTAGGTAATGTTTGAACTTCTGTAGTGCATAGACCATGGCTAGGCCTTCTCTTTTTGTCGAATTATAATTATGTTCTGAATATGATAACTTTTTGCTTGTGAATGCTATCGGGTGATACAAGTCTCCTACTCCTGGTTGTGACAAGATAGCTCCCAGTGGTATCGTTGATGCATCTACATGCACATGGAATGTCATTTCCCAATCTGGAAATACTAGTATTGGTGCAGTAACCATATTTTCCTTCAGGGTATCCAGACTGTGTTAACACTTGTCGTTCCAGTGATACTTTGTATCCTTCCTTAACAATTTTTCCATTGGTGTTGTGATCTGCGCATATCCTTTGATGAATTTTCTGTAGTATATTGTGTGCCCTAACATTACTCTTAGCTGGTAGACTATTTTTGGTGATGGTAAGTTAACAATGATTATGATATTTTCTGGATCCATTAATAAGCCTTGTTTGCATACTATATGGCCCAATAGTATCCCAAACAGTGTTCCAAATATGCATTTCTTGATGTTCAGTGATATCTGGCATTGTCTACATCTCTCTAACATCAGTCGTAAAAATTACACATGGTTTTTCAATAGACTATAAACTGTCCAGTCATCTAGGTATACTTCGAGAAATTGATGGATGAATTCCTTAAACGCTACAATGACCACTTTGGAGAATATTACAGTTGCATTTTTCAGTCCAAATGGCATGATTGTGTACTGATAATATCCCCATTTCGTTGCAAAAGTGGTCTTGTTTCTATCCTCTTGTGCTATCTTAATATGATGGTAGCTTGAGAATCCATCAGTTAATGAGTAAGCTTCATGTCCCCCCACATTCTCTAACAGTTCATCCGTGAACATTGTAGGGAATGGGTCATGTAGGCATGCATCATTCAACTTCCTCAAGTCCACGCATATCCTGATCCCTCTTCCTTGTTTCTTGTCTTGTACTACCATCGGGCTTATTCATTCTAATTCCTCAACTGGTTCGATGATGCTGACTTTGAGTATTCTATCGATCTCATCTTTGACTTTATGTTTATATATGGGGTTCAGTATGTAGATTCGTTGTGTAATAGGTCTCTCTTCAGGTCTGAGTGGTATCTTCATCTCTCCCAATTCTCCAACTATACCATTAATTTCTGTAAATGTTGTGGGAAAAAGGTCGCTTTATTCGAGCAACAATTATGTGATGCTTTCTATTGTTTTCTCATCCCAGTAGTCTCCAATGCTGGCCATTTTGGGCTGCTCAACTATTCCAATGTTAGTTTTCTTTACCTTGATTGGCGCAGATATGAATTTTGATTCTATGGGTGGTCCTTCCACATCTCTTTCACCTTCTACTTCTTCGATCTGGATATCACACAGATTATCGTCATCTGGTGCTTCTTCGTGTACATGGTAGCATGACAGTAGTTCCTTGACTGTCTGTTTATTCTGTTGTTTCTCTTCTATGATAAATTATATTTCTGGTTCTTTGATGAATATTACTCCTATGGTTCATTTGAGGGTTGTGTCTATGTCGAGGTTCTCGTACTCGAATGAGAAAGTGACATGAAGTTCTGTTGTAGTGTCCTCCATGTTGTAGTTCCTTTGCGCAGTTCCTGGTATGTATACTAGTTTGTTGGTATGACCTCTAAAGTATGTATGAAGTGATGAGGCCATTCCTCCAGTGGTATCATTTTCCACAGCGTTTTGCACTTCTCCAAGTGTTCCGTTGGGGACTCTTGTCCTTCATATTTCTTTTGTTTGGTGTATACCTATTCTACACTGAACCTTATGCGCAATAGTTTCTTACATTGATACCATCCCGTGATGGTCTCTTTATGTGCACCCCACCATATTACAGGTGTGGCCTTGAGTGCTAAGTCAAGTGATAACATTTGATGGTTTTCTAATACTGTGTCAAGAATTTTTCCAAATCATTTAGTCCGTTAAAATTGGGTGGTTCTATTATTTTTGTGCCTATCCATAGTACTGCAGGGTCTATTCTTGCGCATCTTCTTGTGGATACTTCGTGTAGTCTCTGCTACCAATTTTCCAACTCAGTGTTTGAGTCTGTTGTACATGAAGTAATGCTCTATCAGCTGAGTACCCCGTCTACATTTGGGTTGACGTAATCCTCATCACACGCATTTGTTCTATACAACTGGTCGATCTCCTCTAAGTCTACGCAATTGGTTTCTACGAACCTCTCCCCTTTTGATGGATCTAGTGGTGCTATGACCCTCTATTCTCCGGATTCAAATGTCATTTTCCTTTTTTTCAAATTGATATGGCCTAGTTGTCAAATGTCCAATATAGACCAAGCAATTATGGGTAAGGTGTTATGCCATCCACTATTTCAATGACTTCAAAGTCTTCTTTAGTGCACACTCCATCAAGATCTGTTGTCACTCCTTTCAGTCTACCTATTGGTAGGACTCTATGTTGGTTTGCTAGTTTCAATTGGACATTTGAGTATCCAAGTGTTGGCTCTCCCATACATTGCCATGTTTTATTTGGTAATACATTCACTTCGGATCCTAGATCTAGTATGATATCTCTCATGTTGAAATCCCCAATGTTGGCATTCAATCTAAATTCCATGCTTGTTCTTCTTTTTGTGTGTAGGTGGTTAATGGTTTTTGGTTCTAGTTTTTTCTCCATCTTGCTACTAAATTTATCTAGTATGTTTTGCAATATTTTCACAAATGAAGGATCACTTAATAATTTTACGCATGATTGCAAAAATCCTTTGATTGTACATACTTGTCCCTTGGGCTACATTCCGTTGGTATGGTCTAGCAATGGCAACATCTAATATTCTAGGGCTTCCTTGCTTTGTTGTGCAGTTGACACTATGTCCTCCTGCTGAAATTATTGTCAGGCTTATTTAAAGATCTTCTTTTCCTTTTGTGTGTCAAACTACTTCTTGGGGTCAGTGTTCTTCCTTACCCATTGGTTCTGCGCTGGTTCCTATTGAACTGCGTTGTTTGTTGTTTTCGTTCCTCCATGAGTGACTATGTTGATGTTTCGTCCGTCATCCCTTGCTTCGACTAAAATCCACTGGAAATTTTGATTGTTCTAGTTTCTCTTTTCCTGAATATTTACTAGTAGTGTCAGACATTCCTCTGTATTGTGGTCCGATGCACGAAAATACGTACA
>JASDQU010101103.1:451892-508468 GCA_032191745.1 Picea mariana
TAAGATACTCAGATTGGATAGCCAATCTAGTTCCGGTCAGAAAAAAGAACGGAGAAATTAGACTATGTGTAGATTTCCGGAATTTGAATAGGTCCTCTCTTAAGGACAATTATCCACTTCCTAAAATGGACCATGTCCTAGAAAAGGTAGTTGGGGCAAATCGGATGTCTATGATAGATGGTTTTTCCGGGTACAACCAAATCGCCATGAATAAGAAGGATAGAGAAAAAACCGCTTTCACCACGCCTTGGGGTACATTCATGTATGATAAAATGCCTTTTGGATTAATGAACGCAGGGGCGACCTTCCAGCGTGCCATGGATATTGCTTTCGTTGGGGAAAGAGATAAGTTCATAGTAATCTATCTCGACGATTTGACGGTTTTTTCTAAAACCGATGAAGAGCATTTAATCCATTTAAAACAAACCTTCGAAAAATGCCACAGATATGGGTTATCTTTGAATCCAAAAAAATCACACTTCGCTATGCAGGAAGGTAAGCTTCTGGGGCATATCGTGTTCAAAAATGGGATCAAGATTGATCCTAAAAGGGTCGAAGCGATACAAACTATCAGGATTCCTAGAAATGTTAAAGAAATTCAAGCTTTCTTAGGAACAATTAATTTTTTGCGAAGATTTATACCAAACTTCGCTGAGATCGTCAAATTAATCACAGCAATGCTGAAGAAAGATAGTAGAGTAAATTGGACGACTGAAGCCAAAGCGTCGTTCGAACGTATCAAAAAAGTCATTAGCGAGGCACCTGTGTTAACAAGCCCTGATTATCTGAGGGATTTTCTCATCTTCTCATTCGCCTCCGAACATACTATCGCTGCGGTATTGCTGCAAAAAGATGATGGAGGCTTTGAACGCCCGATCGCATTTTTTAGTAAGAGCCTCAGGGACGCTGAACTAAAATATGACATAATGGAAAAACAGGCGTACGCAATGGTAAAAGCGCTAAAAGCCTTCATAACTTACGTTCTACATTCAAAAATCATCGCATACGTACCTACTAGTGCTGTGAAGGATATATTGGTACAACCCGACAGTGATGGAAAACGAGGGCGCTGGCTCGCTAAGATACAAGAATTTGATCTGGAAATCAAGCCTACTAAATTGGTAAAGGGAAAGGGTATGGCCAAACTCTTGGCTGAGTCGAACCTTAAAGCCCTGGACATCAATTGCCTGCAAGGAGAAGACGAAGACGCACATTCGCAAGAATCAAATGACCAGTCATACCCAGACAAGGTCGAAGAAAAATTCATGTCGTCAGAATGGTATAAAGATATAGTTTTCTACTTATTAAATCTAAAATGCCCAGATCGACTGACACCGCCCAAATGCAGGACTTTAAAACTTCATGCTGTTAAGTATTGTATCTCAGAAAATCAACTGTACTGGAAGGATCCACTCGGATTTTTGCTAATCTGTCTGGTTGAGCCGGAAACTCCACGAGTTATAGAAGAGTTTCATGAAGGAATCTGTGGAGGACACCATGCCTGGAGAGCCACAGCCTATAAGATCTTGAGGGCCGGATACTATTGGCCGAAACTATTTTCGGACGTTAATACCAAAGTACGTGCCTGTCATTCATGTCAAATTTTCGCTGGTAAACAAAAACTCCCTGCACTACCACTCGTCCCAGTCACAACCGAATCCCCATTTCAACAATGGGGATTAGACTTTATAGGAGAAATTAATCCCCATTCCAGTGCCCAACACAAATGGATCCTAACAGCCACAGACTATTTTACAAAATGGGTAGAATCAATTCCGACCAAAAGGGCCACAGATTCGGTGGTGATTGACTTTTTGGAAAATAACATTTTGTCCAGGTTTGGGTGTCCTCGCAAAATTGTAACCGACAATGCCCAAACTTTCAAATCCATAGCCATGATCGACTTCTGCCAGAAGTACAGTATCGTTCTCGGCCATTCCACTGCTTACTACCCTCAGGGAAATGGATTGGCCGAATCATCTAATAAAATCCTGGTAAACATAATTAAGAAGATACTAAATGAAAACAAGAGATCCTGGCATGTACATTTGAAGCACGCATTATGGGCAAACCGCATCAGCACTAAAAGATCTATCGGCATTTCTCCGTTTCAAATGGTATATGGGACCGAGGTGGTTCTGCCCATAAATTTAGCATTACCAGTAATGAAATTATGGCAATATCAAAACGAAGAGCCCAATCATGTAACTAGAAGAATTAACCAATTGAGTGAGGTACAACAGCTTAGAGTGGAAATCGATGAAAAAATGCAGAAATACCAGGACGATATGAAAGCTTTGTTCGATCTCAAAGCAAAAGACAGGGAGTTTCTCCCAGGCGATTTGGTGTTAAGGTGGGATGCGAGAAGAGAAGAACCCGCGAAACATGGCAAATTTGACTACCTTTGGTATGGACCATTCAGGGTCTCGGCTCCGGAAGGGAAGAATTCCTTTCTTCTGGAAAATATCGATGGGGAAGTTCTCAGCACCCCTGTCAATGGACGATATCTGAAACACTACATGACTTGACAAACTGTCAAATAGAAATTTGTATATATGTATATATATATATTTGTAAATAAATAAAATTCATTAGGAGTTTTTGTACATATTGATGTTTTTGTCCAAATATCTATTTTCAATTTATGGTTTTCCTTCTTAAATTTTCAACACATTCTCGAATAAGACTTCTGTTCGTTTTGAAGGTTTCCAACTTCAAGCGGAGCTGACGGAGAAATCATGTACAATAAGACGTGGATTATAGAACAAACATAAATCAGGTGATACATAAGATAATTCATAACCCACGTGGGAATCGAAAGACAGAGGTAAGTTTTCTCGATACGTATAGCACGAAAGGTTTTTTAAGCAATCTGAGGTAATGTTGTCCAAATTGCAATATAAAAAGTAAGGTAACAAGATTATTTTTGGACTTTGACCCTCAAACTAAACTCGAATGAACACGCTAAATCCAAGGTACATGTCATAATTTTTGTCCCTGTATGCATTCGAAGACTAGCCCATAATTGTTATGACCTTTTTTGATATTACCCCTTTTTTCGTTTACCCCTTGATTCTTTATTTTGGGCCTGATTTTAGCGAAATAAATATCTTCCTAAGTTGCTTGAACATGAGTTAAAGTCTTTTCGTCTTAAAACCGTGAATATTTTCGAACATACTTTAAAAAGAAAGCTGGTCCTTACAACTACTTAATCTCCTGCTAAGACTAAAGGACGTTTATAGTGATCCTGACCTTTCTAGGCATTTTCAACAGCGTCGAAAATAACAAAGCTTGCTTAAACAGGATGTCCCTTAAAATTTCATTCTTTCTCCCTTATCCACTTATGGATTGAAGGTCTTGAAAGGGTCAAAGAGAGGTGATACCGGGTAATCAAAATAAGTCAACAGACCTTTGATAAAAATATTTTACAGATCTCAGCCCCGACATAAACTGATTGCTCCCATCTTCGTGATTTAAAAATAAAATATTAAGACAGGTGGTGAAAGGAAATTCAGAAATGATTGCCCCCACCTTGTCTATTACAGACAATGAAAGGAAATTCAGAAATGATTGCCCTCGTCTTAGCGTTTAAACACATAAATTTATCCGAAGTGGTGAAAAGAAATTCAGTAGAACAGGGTCAGACAACTTCACCGGGGTACTGAACATGCTCGCTGGCAGTGAAGCAATGTCTGGGAGATCTGTAAGGCTGTCACACATGAACATCAATATACTCCGGGAACCAACACTCTCTGAAAACCTGATCATTTCCCAAAATTCAAACGGGACTTCCCCAGTTTAGATTATATAATATATCATTCTTTTCATGCAAGCTGAGAATAATAAGACCTGTTGAATATCCTAGGATCGTTATGATTTCTTAAAGCGCTCCCCAAACTTGGTAGCAAGAATAAGGAAATTGCGAAGGTGACTTCAGCTATGTTTGGAAAAAGAATTTATGTTCGGAAACCTTCTCGGTTATCAAGCGAAAGCTTCTTTCTGCCTTTTCTACCTTTTTCTTGGAATTTTCCTTAGTTTTTTGACTCCATTTACCCAATTTTGGCACCTGGTCTACTGTTCTTCCCGCCTCACAGGGAAGCGGGATCCCTAGTTGGAGCCTATGTTGGAGCCGCCCCTGTTTTTCCTTCAAAAGCCATAAAACTCTGAAAAAAACTTTTTATTGCATGAATAAGTAATTCTTTGTCACTTACAAAAGCCCCATTTTCGCAAGTATGTTTGTCCTTAAGATTTTTCAAGTTTCGTAATCTCGCAAGCCGGACACCTCATTCCTTGAATTCACAAGTCCCGAGCCGCGAGAAATGCGGACTCGGCTTTAATTTTCGTCCAAAGCAAGAATAGCGTAAGACCTTTAACCCTTGATTATGACATCCTCGGGGTTTCGCGCTTCGACATTTCTCGACCCTAAATTGGCGTTTTCACAACCCCGAGAGCCGAGAACGCGATAGTTTTTTAAATAATAACCACGGTTGAGAACCGAGAGTAAAACAACTAATTATAGTCAAACTTGGTTCTCAGCACATCGCCTCTCAGCTTTCCCTTTCATAAAGTTAAAATATCCGAGACTCCGACTCGCGAAGTCGCGACATAATTTTATTGAGCCTTGATCATCACTGCATCGCGATTTCGCGACTCGGCGTATCATACTCCTAAAAACTTATCGTCGAATTCCCGATTCGCGATCCAACGATTAAACTAATCATATCATTAAGGATATGATGAATCATGTTTTATTTGTCCATTAATACTGAGATCGGAATTCGCAATCTCGCGAGTTATGGAGTCGAAATGTTAAAGGGAATTTCGCGAGATGACGAAACGCGAGGGAATCGCTAAGCCGTTGAGATTTGAAATTTTAAAAAATATTTTTTGAAGATACGTCCCATGTATCGAGGTGGGAACAATTCGCAAGGGATTCATTTACTCTCCGTAACCCGAGTACCTGTCAAGCCGCTCAATATTCATGACATTAATGAGGAAATAGGGTAAATCTCTGACGCAAATAAGATCGGATTTTTTTTTAATTAATTTGGTTTTATTCGCGTTTAAATGAACCCATGACGAAGGTACATGATTTCCGAAATATATACGAAACTTGTTTTATATATTAAAAGAAAAACATTTCTCATTTAGTGTACAGAGCAAGTCTTCCTCCAAGTAAACTAGCCTCTGCATGTATACGCAGGTTTATCACAGAAGAATGAAAACACCAGTTTTAGCTATAGCGCCAAGAAGAGGAGGCAAAGCAAATATCGAAGCCGCAACGCAAGGTTCAGACAACGTTTCAGACACTTCGCCTCGGACAGGCGGCTCCGTCTCTACCTGGTCTTCTATTACTAATATCCTGCAATCCGAGGCAGTAAACTGTTCCGACTCTGATGACTACAACTATGATATCGTGAAAGACGACCTGAACACTAAATATAAAACTGTTGTTCAGTCAGGGATGCATCTCATTGCGGCCAGACCCCGGTTGCTCCCATACTTCGATATGATCCGATGGGCATTGGATCACGTCGACTTTCCTTCCAGGACTGTTGTAAATGACCGAAGGGACATCATTGGGAATTTCAGGCCCGAACATATCCAGGCTATGTATAAGCTCCCAGCAGCCTCGGAATTCATATTGGGCAAAGAATTCTTCGAGGAGTTCAAAGAGAAGGAATGCAACGAATATGACAAGACTCTGCCAGGCTTGATAAAGGATTGGGTTTCTCACTCCTCCTCATTTAGGGCGAACAGCGAGGGTGTATATTCGATTTCTTCGTTGGAGCCAAATTACAGATATGTGGCGATGATGACTTGTCGATTATTCAGATCGGAGGACACAACTCATTTTTATGTTCAGTGGGTTCCCCTCATTTTTCGTGTGGCAGAAGGTTGCTCATTTAATTGGGCAAAAATACTCTCTGATAATTTATTCAACAGAATCACCGAGTACCAAGAGAAGAAAGCAGCCGGGAAGCCGTCCGGGTTCTACATGTCCGCATATATCATGGATGTTATATGCGCCAAGACGCCTTTCCCTTTAATGAAATGGGCTTGGAGTCCATCCGAAGACAAAGCTGTTCATATCTACCATGATAAACTGTGGGAGAACAATGCAAATAATTTCATTTATGAAATTTTTAACTGGGTGATAGTGCCCCAGCACGTCACCATTTTTGGCCTTTTGCCACCCCGCATCCCTGATGGCCTGGCCGCAAGTCTGAACCATATCACAGACTGGTATGTGGAAGAGCAATTCTCATATTTGAGAGTATTCGGAGCTACTGTTCCTCCTCTAGCGCTCCCATAATTTATCCCCGACAAACTGGCATGTCGAGAGATCGCTCGCCAAACAGTGACTGGTGGCGTGAGCAAAGAATTGAAAGAATCAGCAAAGAAGGTATGGCCGTCTTTTCCTATCCGGCTTAATTCTTTTTCCTTGTTGAATTTTGGACATGCTAAGGCTGAGGCTGCAGCCTTAGAAGGTTTAAATGTGGCCTATATCGAGTATAAAAAGCATGACCCATAGAAGGTCGTGAGTACTCATTTAGGTAATTGCGGTTTAAAGAAGTTCGAGCACGAAGACTCTCCCTCTGATGATGTTTTCCGAGGAGCCCAATCCTATTCAGAAGTACAATTCCGAATCAAATGCCTACCGGCCGAAGACAGGGATGATGTCTTGAGATTCCAGGCGAACAGGAAGCGATGTCTTCCCGTGGCATTGGGAGGTTTGGGACTCCCTAAGGATAAGGATAAGGAAGCCAAAGGTTCTGAGGGGCAAACCTCTAACCCCGAGAAGCATCAGGGAGGAGAACAGGAGAAAAACCCTGACAAAGAGAAGAGTCCTGAACAGAAGGAAGATCCAGAAACAGAAAAAGAGGCTACTGATCCTCCTACGGAGCAGAATCCAGGGGAGGAAATAAGAGATACAGGTCCACCCGAAAGTCAGAATCCAGAGACAGGAACAAAGACTCCCGATCCCCCAAAACAGCAAAGTCCACTCGGCACACCGGGGGAAGCTGCGAAACAAATCGGGTGGCCCATCTCCTCTATCACACCACTGCAATCAACACAGGCACACGTTAGCGAAAGTTGGATATTTGGCAAAGAATTGAGGCCTATAAGGGCAGAAGAACTACCTCCCAGCGAATTCTTTTTTGATAAAAAGAGAAAAGTTGTAGTTAAGCAGGAATTTCATCATGAGGGAGGATCTACTGTCAAGAGGTACAAAGTGATAACTGATGGGAAGAACAAAAGAAAAGATGAGTTTGCCTCAGAGATTGCGGGAACGCTGGGAGCGTACGCAACGGCAAATCAAGTATCAGTCGCGGCATTAAAAAATCAGCTTAAAGCGAAGAATCGATTAATCAAGACTCTCGAAGCTCGAATAGCCTCAGCCGCCGAAGATGCCAAGAGTCAAACAAGTGGAGCCATAGAGCTAGCCCAGTTAGCAGATAAGAAGGAAATTGAGGTCCTCAAGACCAAGCTTGAACAGGCGAATTCGGTTATCCGAGATGGCCGGATGCAGTTCGACCACCAGAAGGATACGATCATGCAATTGTGGGCTCAGCTACAAGTTGCAGAAAGCAAGGCGATTGACGTCGAGATGATCAAATCTCGAGCAGTCGACATTCGGAGAAAGATCTCTTCCGCTCAACAAAGCCTACTGAACAAGATCGGGGAGTTTCGAAACAATTGTTTGTTGGTAAATCAGATTTCCGAGAATCTGACTGTCAAGGAAAGAAACGCAGAAGCTTCTCGGGTCCTCTTCCAGGAAGCAGTGATAGCTACCAATAACAAGTTTTCAACAGGAACACCCGGGCTTTCCATTACTGAACAGACAAGAGGTAATATTTTGTTGAAAAACTGGGAGCGTGATATTGGTTTGAGTAGAGAACAGGCACAAAAAGTGGCAACTTCACTCGAAGGAACCTTCAAAAATATAAATGTTGAACTATTAGGGATGGAAATTGGAGGAGACACTGAGGTGCTGAGACAAATAGATATGGAGCAGGTTTCCCTTGACATTAAAGAGAAAAATGGGAGAGATTTAGTGGAAATCTCTAAAATGGACAGGGCAGGGATGTCCCAGATTGATGAGCATCTAATTCAACCCAGCGCACAATTCGGCACCCTTGATGTTGTTGATGCATTTATGGGAAATAAACTTCCGCAATTGGCCCGAGAATGCTTTCTTGCCGAAGCCAGCTGTCAGGCAGAGCCGTCACAGCTCATAGCTCAATTCCTGGACAAATGTAGGATATGCACCGAGTCAATGCAGAGACAAGCACCTGGCGCACTTTGAAAACGGAGTGGATGATATGGAATGGCTTCACTCCTAACAGCTGCCAAATGGAACCACCGCCGTTTGTATCTAACTTTACGGACAAGTGTATCATAGGCACCGACTCGGGTAAAGGAATCAACGGGCACCTTTTTGTATAAATAGAACAAAGAAAGAAGAAACCGAGGTTGGACTTTTTGGTTCCTATTGTAATAGAATTCTCTCGTGAAGAAAGTTAATACAAAGCAAATTCAAGATTCCTGATTCTGTCCCGACTGTATCTCAAGTTTGTTTTTTCATGTTCATTGTTTCTTTTCATTTTGCTTTACACAATTAGTTTGTTTTATGTTCTTTGTTTCTTTTCATTTTGCTCTACATAATTGAAAGGTATCACTACAACTTAGTGCAACTACTACTATAGTGAAGCAAGTACATGTTACAGTAATTGTCCCTTGTCCTTCCTCTGCACCGCTATCAGCAAGTGTAAGACCAAGCTACAGTTACAGGATTTTGTGTTTACTTGTGCCATGTCAATTACAATCAGTTCTCCTTCCATGTATATGTGTGTTTTTTACAGATAATAATTTTATGTTACCTACGATTAGATGTTCTTCTCTTATTTCACGCCTTTTACGAAAAATCATACAGTTACGGGAAAGGGCCTTTCGTTTGTAGTCCTATTTCATTCTTCACATGAAGATTTCTCTTATGTTTGACCGAATCGAATCAGCCATTAAAATCTCTTGTTAAAATTATTTCCATACCCTCACTGTTCCTCCATGACTGTACTCCCGGTAATTCAACCCAATATTCAACTCGGAATATTAGATCAAACCAATATCGCATTAAATCTTTTCAGCACGACTCTTAGAACTGCTAACACCCGGGAAGAATTAGAACGTTCATGGGCGGCCATTGAACAAGATATCGCAATACATGAGCAGTTGGAAGCTAGACGCAGGGAACGTAGAAATCTCCCTTAGTTTCCAATACCGAATGAGACTTTATTATAGTATACATCTTTTACCTTTTTCGGATGCCTTGACACTGTACTTTAAGCCTTAGTACAGACTCAGGAACAACACCCTCGACCCTTATTTATACTAAATATGTCTATCAAGAGAAGCATCTATAGGAAGATCCTTCTAGAAGTGGAAGCTTCTATTAGGTCTTCTTACATCCACCTTATTCTATTTTATTGAAAGGCCTTATTAATATTGAACTTTATTACATCCGAATATATTAATCTACCTATGTGCGGGTTAGGACCCTAACATGTTTGCCCCCTTAAAAAAAACCTTTTCCTCAAGGCTTGAGATGTGGAAACTGTTGCAGAATGGTAGCTGGTTCCCAAGTGGCGTCTCCTAGAGTTGTATCTTTCCACTGGACTAGCATTCCTTGATGGTTCTCTGATGTAGGCGATGCTCACGCTGGTCCAAAATGGTTTCTGGCTGTAGCCAAATGGATCCTTCTTCAATGAGCTCAGGAAGGTTGGTTTGAATTTGGCACCTAGTTCCAATTACCTTCTTTAAGCATGAAACATGAAAACTAGATGTAGCTTCGACTGATTGGGCAGAGCTAACTGATATGCGACTTGTCCCACACACTTGAGAACTGTATAAGGACCATAAAATTTGGGCGTTAGATTATGACAATGCTCGACCTTGAGGGAAGTTTGTTTATATGGTTGCAGTCATAGAAAAACCTAATCCTCTTCTGCAAATTGACGTTCAGAGCGACCTTGATTTGCTTGTTGCTTCATGTGATTCTGAGCCATGACTAAGTTCTCTTTAAGGGTATGAAGAATATCCTCTTGAACTGTAAGTGTTTGGTCAACCGCCTAGACCTTCGAGGTACTCGATAAGTATGAGAGAACTGAAGGTGGCATATGTCCATATATCGCTTCAAAAGGAGTCATGCAAGTAGTTGTATGGTAGGAAGTGTTGTACCACCATTCGGCTAGGGGTAGCCATTAAGCCCATTGATGTTGTTTTTCAGAGGGAAAACACCTTAGATATGTTTCCAAACACTTGTTGACAACTTCCGTTTGACCATCAGTCTGGGGATGATAATATGTGCTGAGATGCAATTAGGTGCCCTGTAGCTTAAACAGTTCTTGCCAAAAATTACTTGTGAAAGTTGGGTCACGATCAGAAACAATAGAGTGCGGCATGCCATGAAGCTTGAAGACCTGGTCCATGAAAAGTTGAGCCACCATGGATGCAGTAAATGGGTGTTGAATAGCACAGAAATGAGAATACTTGGAAAGGCGATCCACAACCACCATTATGACTGATTTATTCCCTGATTTGGGTAAGCCGGTAATAAATTCCATAGAGATATCCTTCTAAATAGCAGGAGGAATCGGAAGAGGTTGTAGTGTGCTCGGAGATTTGACTATTTATCCCTTGTTGTGTTGACACACCTCACATTCAGCGACAAAATTATGGATGTCCTGTTTCATATCATCCCAAAAAAAAGAATGTTTGACTCTGTCATATGTTTTGTTGAACCCTGAGTGCCCCGTTGTGGGTGTAGCATGAAGCTCAAAAAGTACCGTGGATTTAAGCTTTGATTTTTTACTTAAATACAAACAACCTTTGTATCGAAGCTCATCTTAGAGACAAGAGTACCCTAGGGGAGCTGGAGCCTTGGTCTGTAATTGTTGGATCAAATGCGAACTTTTGGGATCTTGAAGCCATTCCTGGCGCACAGCTTGGAGCCAATCGGGAACAATGAAGGAAAGAGAAAAAAGGGATCGTTCTTCTTCATATTTTCGAGATAGTGCATCCACCACTACATTGTCTTTTCCCTTCTTGTAAATGATCTCATAATCATAACCAAAGAGCTTAGTCACCCATTTTTGTTGCTCCTGGGAGGAAATGTGTTGTTCCATAAAGTACTTGAGGCTTTGATGGTTGGTCTTAATTTGGAAGCATTGCCCCAAGAGATAAGGGCGCCACAAATTAACGTCATGCAGAATAGCCAACATTTTCTTTTCATAAATGGATTTGCCCAGATTCCTTTCAGACAGTTGCTTGTTGGTGAAGGCCAAAGGTCGACCCTCTTACATAAGGACAGTGTTGATTCCTTTCCTTGAGGCATCACATTCCAATACAAAGGTCTTTGTGAAATTAGGAAGGGCCAGAACTGGAGTGGTGCACATGGTCGTCTTCAAGGTTTGAAAAGCTTGAGCAGCAGCTAGAGTCCAAGTGAAAGAGTTCTTTTTGAGGAGAGTAGTGAGAGGTGTTGCAATCTTTCTGTAGTTCTTAACAAACTTGCGATAATAACCTGTTAAGCCTAGAAATCCACACAAGCTTTTGAGAGTCTTTGGGTGCGGCCAGTCTTGCATAGATTCAATCTTTTTCGGATCCACCTTGACGCCATCCTTGCCAACCAAATGACCCAAGTATTCTACTTCTGAGGCACCAAAAGCACATTTAGATTGTTTCGGGAAAAGTTGGTGCTGGGAGAGGAGATGGATAACTTGATCCACATGAGTAAGATGGTCTATCCAGGTTTTTCTATAGATGAGGATATCATCAAAGAAACTAAGACAAAATGACGGAGAAAGGGATGGAAGACATGATTCATGAGGCTTTGGAAGGTGGAGGGGGAATTACACAAGCCAAAGGGCATGACCAAAAACTCATAGTGGCCCGCATGAGTGAGAAAGGCCATCTTGGGAATGTATGCCTCTTTCATACGTATCTGGTGATGGCCTGAGCGAAGATCAAGTTTAGTAAAGAATTGTGCGCCACTCAATTCATCCAGGAGGTCATCAATGACAGGAATGGGAAATTTGTGTTTAATGGTCAGTTTGTTGAGGGCACAGAAGTCAGGACACATTCTCCAATAACCTTCTTTCTTCAGGACCATGACTACATGAGAAGAGTAAGGCCTTGTACTAGGGCGGATAACTCCTGCATTAAGGAGTTCCTGGACCATTTTCTCAATTTCATTTTTTTCTTAAAAGGAGTGGTGATATGGACGGATATTAGGAGAAAGGCTTCCAGGTATGAGGGGAATGGAATGATCATGAACACTGCGGGAAGGAGGGATTCCTTGGGGAGTGGAAAATACCATTTGATGTTTAGAAAGGAGAGCTTGGAGGTCATGCGGCACCGAGGGTGTATCGATTGCTTGTATGGCATAGAGTTGGGCAATGACACTAGAATGACCTCTTTTGAGCAGCTTTTCCATGCGATGGGAGCTAATGACCTCAGGTGAACTAGCAGTGATGCCTTGGAATTTATATTGGTGGCCTTCCTGGTCGAATTGCATGGTTAATGCCTTAAAATCCATGAGAATGGGACCCAAATTTCTTAGCGAGTTTGCACCCAACACAATGTCACAACTACCCATGTCGATAGAAAACATATGGGATTTTAGGTCGTAGTCACCGATTTGGAGACACACATTTTCACAATGCCCTCCACATTTCATAGAACCACCATTGGCAATCATGATTTGGAAATTATTGACAACATGGATGTAGCAATGAGTTTCTTGGGGAATGTGGAGATGAATAAAATTATGGGTGCTTCCACTACCAACCAGAATGATGACCTTCCGATGCTTGATGTAACCAATTAACTTGAGGGTTTGGGGAGCGGAAACGCCAGTGAGAGCATTGAGGGAAATGACGGGTTCTGCTTCAGGAGGGTCTGAGGGAGGGGTTGTGTCAGTGATTTCAAGTGACTCAGACACAAGGGGAGTTTCAACATCCTCTTCCAAATTATCCTCAGAGATGGCCATAAAAAGATTTTGTTCCTTACACTTGTGGCTCGGGAAATATTTGTCGTCACAATTATAACAAAGGCCTTTCAGTTGGTGTTCATCCATTTCAGCCCTGGTCAATTTTTTATGATACCACCTGTTGCACTTTTTTAGCTCTTTTGGTAGCCTCCACCCAAGTCGAGGGTCGAACCATGAGGACATGGGACCAAATCTCCTCCTTGAGGCCACTGATAAAACACTCTCGAAAGAAAGCATCAGTCATGCCCTCTTTTCGAAAAGCCAGGCGCTCAAAGGAAGCTATGAAGTCTTCTACTATTTCAGATTGTTTCAACTTTGTCAAATGGCCCAAATGGTTGGTGTCCGTGTCAAAGCATTCATAAAGCTCAGTCACAAATTGGGTCCAAGCAATATACCCTTGACGGGAAGTTTTTCTCCATTGCCACCATTGCCAACGTTCTTGATCTAGATGGAGAACACCATATCAGAGTTTGGCCATGTCATCTGTGATGCCATATAAAGAGAAATAATGTTCCATTTGGGTTACCCAACTAGTGGGGTCCGAGACATAAAATTTGGTCACATCCACCCGCGGAAGGCGTATGTCATGTTGAAAGTGATGGTCTTAAAAGGTATGGGAATGGGAGGAATGTTCACCTTCGGTCTTTGGAGGTGCTTCAGAGAAATGGTCATCGAAAGGGATCTTCAGTTTGGTGCAGAGGGATGCAAAGACAAATTCAAGTTGGGTGGTCAGTTCTTGTTTGACTTCCTCCATTGAGGACTGCATGGTTGTATTTATGGTTGCATTGATGGATGAATTGATGGAGGCAATAGTAGCATTGAGTTGTTTCACTTCTTTTTGGGTTTTGAGGAAACCAAATTGCAAGGTGTTGAAGTGAGTTTCCAGATCTTGGCTATGGGTATGGGCCATGAAGATGGGTGAATTGAAAAGGGGCAGGTGGGGTAAAAACTTTTGCCGAAAAATGATATGGATGAATGTGATAAGGGCGGCAAGATGAATTCAATGGAATAGGTCTCAAATAATGGTGAAAAAATTTCCAGACTTGTTTTATTTATTTATTTATTTTTACACCTGCGGAGTTATACTCGGGTCTGAAGAATACTGCAGTGATGAAATCCCCAAATGTTTAACTAGAAAGAAATGTGTATTTACTTGGCAACCTGAACACAGTTGCACGACAATAAATCTGGTCTATTTTAATTTGTTTATGTTTATGTCCCCCAAGGGTTAGGTATTCAAGGGTTCTACAGACAAGGTTTTTCCCTATGCTATAGCTCTCTGATATGTGTGGGTTCCAACAGTAGTACTCGACCCAATATATCAGGGCACTAACTAAGGAGGATAGACCGTACCCTTAGACGTACTACCCGACTACCCAAGTATTGGAGAGTATCTTCCTGAGTGTTGTTCTCGGTGACACTATAGTAGTTTGGCGGCCGATAGGTTTATCTAAAGATAGATTTAGGAAATCTAGGTCGCTCCGTACACAGGTGTTGTATGATGCGCTACTACTCAAAGGGGTACGAACAGGGGTTACAAGGGTGGCCAACAGATGTGCGCTTAAGAACCACTTGTATTTCCTGCATGTATGAATCCCTCAACTGCGGGTTTATACACGTAACAATAGATCTCTGTGGCTTAAAGACATCGGAATACGTCTCTACCCTGGAAAAAAAATTCCCACAAATTCTGCCAAGGAAAGTGCTTTGATACCACTTGCAAGATACTAGATATAAAAAATATGCAGAACATAAATAAAATGCTAGAAATGGCAGAATAAGTGCAAGAGCTAATAATGATCATGAATTCAACATTATTACACTTATGAAAGCAAATTCTATGTGTATAAAATTTTATATATTGAAGGAACATAAAATAGGGTTGAAATAGACTCAAATTCCTATAATTTGAAACTTTTTATCTGCATAACCAATTCATACAAAATAAGATGATAAAACTAATGTAACAACAAACATATTTTTTCTTATATTCAACTCACACTAATATAACTTACAACTTACATTATACAATCTATTTATTGATTAACATCAGTGATGGTCATACCAAATTGTTGTATGTAACTTCATTCATATGAGAAAATAATAGAGATGTATCATAAGGATATTAATACAAAAATATGAGAAGGAAACATGGCTCTATATAAATGAGAGGTGAGTCCATGATTGGTTCCCTCACACTCAAAAAATTTAGAGCCAATGGCCCCTCAGGCTCATTACATAAAACCTAGCCTACACTACAAAAATATTCAACCTCTAACCCTCTTTCAAGAAGTCTTTAGTTGTTTCCTTTATCCTCATCGAATATTTCCTTCATGCTTCTAATCCTAGAGATGATTTTCTAAAACATAATAAAGATAAGACAAATTTAGAGGGCTCAACAACTCGAAGAGTTAGCCAACACATTTCTCCTGCAAATGAGGGATTTGTTGGAAACAACATTTTCTCGTCTTCATTTGATGCCTTGAAAACTAGATCTACATGAACATTATTTTTTCAATATTAGTGTGAATATGAACACCTCCTTTATAATCTCAATAGTGGTGTCTCTCACCAATATGGGTCTCTCATAGTTTCACTGCGTGGTATCAAGTGAAATAACACTCACTCCTTCTCATTGTGGCTATTCATATAACCCTTGAGTTTTTTAAAATAACCCACTTTATGTTGAATATTCATAGTCATTTTCTTTGACAAGAAACTTCATTGAATGATATTCCATGTGGCTTACTTTGATTGGGAAATAATTTAACAAAGGACCATAAATGATGAATTTGAACTATTCCATATTTCTATGGATAGAAGTCTCCCATGTGAACCAAGTGTCATTGTATTGTCGTTGAATTGGTGCCGAAGTATAGGGTCACCTGGGACTACGAATCGGGCCACCAAAAGTTTAGGATAATCAAAGACCAGAAAATCATGATCGAACCATTGGGTCACCTAGAGACTAAGCGATTATACCACCAAGATAAATGGGCCACTAGTAAATTGGACCATCGAGACCATCAATATAGCAGACTGTGAACCTTTCTTCTCTGTAATTGGCCACCAAGACCACCAGGACACCAGTCCAACAAGACATCAGACCATGAACCTTTCTACTTTGTAACCGGCCGCTAGGACCACCACACGAATAGGAAAAAACGCTTATTTTTTTAAGGATTTAAAGGTCGATCTGATTGAAATGAAGCTCACTAAAGAAAGTGATTATGATAAATTTTGTCGAAGTCAATTTAGGCTACAACATTAGGCTCGATCAGGGGATTGTGTCTCCGTACAAGGAACTAAATAATTATAGTCCAGGTTCCTTCACTCCTCGAAACCTTGTTTTTGTGAATTCTTATACTTGTATCCTGAAGCCATTTCTCTAAAATTATATTTTTTTGTGTTCTGAAACCCATGATTATTCACAACTAAAATAAATTGTTTATAAACAAAATGGAAGAAAGTGATCTATTACAAACTGAAACTAGATACTCGAAAGCTATACTCAAACTTAACACTGAAAAATAAAGTAAATGCTCAAACTGTGATCTTATTTATCTATAATGAAATTCTATTCTAATCTACTCAGCTACTCTGGTTAAGTAAAATTGTGCTTCCAGTGTAGCCATAAAAGCATTTTCCTGATTAACTGAACCATTCCTTCGCCTTTTATCAACAAAAGGAAACATTTGAATAATGGTGTCTCAAAATACAATTTGAATCCATACGCACTGTGTAGGAATAATTCTAAGGGTAAATTGTTTAAAGATTCCAAAAAAAACAACAACATGATCACAAAATGTTAAAGAGATAATACTTTTACAATCAACAAATACCTATTTTTCTTGTGAATGACATACCTTCATTTATGTAATATCTAATTTTTCTGCTACAATGATGATGCCAATATCCTGTTTCTTATATTTTGGTGAAGGAAAATAAAAAGGAAACAAATTATCCTCAATTGTTCTGGTATCAAATCATCAACAACTTCTTCACTTCCTTTCTCATATTCTATTTTATAGTTGTCATAAACTAGCTTACTATTTTTATGAAATTGTTCATCAAAACTTTATGAAAATGGAAATATCGTCTTCTATCCTCAAAACTCAACATCACATTCAACATAAAGTAGTGGATTAGTGTAAATATTTGGGCATGCAAATATTGAAATGTGTTCCTTATCATTGTTTTTATCAATGATACAACTTTGCATTTTCTTATAATAAACAACCATTTCATGCATATCGTGACTAACAACCTATTGAGCAAAAATTTCATCACAGTAATATGAATTAGAATTTTCATTAATGACTAGTTGATGTTTTTCTTCATACAAAGGAGTGATAAATTCTTCATGAAATTTGAAAACAATATATTCATATACATCGTATACAGTCTCATCATTTTAAAATCTAATCGTTGTAAATTCAAGAATCTGTGCTCTTTCAATCCATTTTTAAACAAAATCTTTATGCAAATTATCTTGAAAAAAAAAAATCTTTTATAATCATTACTTTCCTCACTCCTTTCATATATGTTTTTATCATCATAAAGAGGAGAAGAACACAAACAAATCCTTTGAATATGATATAAAAGTACTTACTGGATTTTGAAGTATTTCCTCTGTAGAAAAATGTTGAGAAAATAATGATATTGAAACTAAATATGTTTGCATGACCATATATTCATGTTTATTTCTTGAATCTTTTGTAGATGATTGAATGTCATGGTTAATATAAAGAGAAAAATTAACGGTATTTTCAACAAAGTCCTAATCTTGTTAAAAAAATAAGAAATTGTATCTTCTTGAAAATCTTTCTCATTATTAAATTCTTTTTCCTCCTGACTACTATAGGAACAATCTTCTCTATGATCTAAAAATGATTCAAATTGTTCATCGCAACACTGTTCAAAAATAAGTTCAATAGGATATATCCTTTTGCAATAAGAATGAAATTGTATATGAAAATTCTTCAGTGAAGCAATACAAGCAATAGGTAAATATATGTAGCATTATCAAGTATCTACCACAACTCATATCATGAACATATTCATTAGAAAATATTCATAAGAAATACCCAACTAATGCATGTATGAATGAAAATCCTCCAATGTTGTGTAGGACTATCATCATCATTTTCCTTAAATATAGTAAGGTTGTCTCCTCATTCTTCTATGCTAGCCATAGTATTAGGAAACCCAATTGTAACATCTCGGTTCTAACCCTTATTAATTATAATGTATTATGTAAATATGACTTAGGTTGGTGAGCCGGTAAAGTTGAAAAGGGGCCAAACTTCTTAGGAAATGTAATACTTCATATACTTTAATAAAATACACCGTTGGCTACAAGACCGACAAGGACAAAAGAGATAGGGGGCTATGATTCCACGAGAGAGGGGGCTTGAGGGGATAATTCTTTTATTATTATTTTGTTTACCCATAATTTATTTTATTGAGAAGAGGGGGTTACATGAGCTTCTTGGGAGGGAGGCCATGTGGCTCTTGTCTTCATGTACTAATTTAAACATCCCTTGGGGGCTGTTTTGGGGTCGTTATTCCCTTGGTTCGTCCTCTTTTCACTCGTTTACTCGTTATTATTCCTTTTCACTCACTATTGTTAGTTTGTGTGCTCTTGGGATGAGCATGGAAACGAATGGAAGGAAGAGGAGGGAATGAATGCCTGTGTGCATGAACTTGATGGTAGTTCAGGTGGAACTGTCCAGAGCTGAGAGTCCTTGGAATTTCCATTAGGGACATTTCCTGACCAGTAGCATTGGATCCCTGGAGAGAAATGGAACAACCTTAAGGACTACATGGCAGAAAAAGGTGTTCATTTATTGGGGTTGTGCAGGCTGAGGGGGAAAGAGAGATGGAAATTAGGATTGTTGTGAGGTTGGGAAACCTTAGAGCTACTTAGCCAACTACTGTGTATTTAGACTTGGCCTAGGACCCATCGTTGTGGATTCATAGCCCTAGCTCGGGGGTGACTTGTTGTTGAGAGTAAATGAACAACAACGTCTATGGTTGGGAGGAATGTCCTTGTTCTGTAGCCAGTTGGTGAATGTTTACTTGCAAAGATAAATGCTCTCTGTGTTTTCTATTAATTGTATTCCGTTGTGTATTTAATTATCTCTGAGATATGTATTCTAATGTGTTTGTTTGTTGGTTATTTTTTTTTGCATGGAACATTGTTTATCTCTTTTATGCCGTGACATGGATCTTGTCTTATGCATGTGGTGTGCATGATTCTAACATTGTTGCGAAGTCCTTTGTTTTCAAATTTGGATCAAATAACTGAGTCTTGGAACTGAAGCGTTCCTAGCCTATGGGTGGTTGGGTGTGTTGTTGTAATATCCTCAAGGATGAGCCCCTATTGTATTTATGAATTGTAAACACGTTTTCTAGGCTGGTGAGCCGAGTGTTGATAAGTTGGTGGGATAATGTGTTTATTAGGCCGAAGAGCCTAAGTGTTAAAGGCCAAACAATTGATTTTGTATATGCAATTATTCAGATCATTAATAATATAAAAACATCGTTGCGTGCAAACTGACCATGAAGAAAGAGTGATGGGGGACTAAGCTTCCATAGAGTGGGTAAGGGAAAGGGGGCTGAAAGGTTGGAAAGAGGGGATAAGCTTAGGGGGATTAAGTCCTTGAGAATAATAATTTATTATTCTTCCAAAGTTGTGTGAAAGACATGTTTTTTTTATCCTAAGTCTTGGGAGAGGCAACGCATGCAGCTCCAATGTGTGCAAAAAGGGAATGGATGCAGCTCAAGGAAGACAAGTGTCGACCTGGGGGCATGCATTTAAAGGCTGAAGCATCAGTTGTGTTGGGGGTTCATCCTCCATTCTCCCTTTGACTGTCAGTCCTACTGTGCATCTGTGTCTGATCTCTGCATACCCTCATGTAGCTATGAAACCAGAAAACCATGACATTTTCTTGAGAAGCCACACATCCTCTATCTGAACTGTTTGAGTTTGCATTCAACCTCTACTATGATTCCTTGTCACACACCCTTAAAACCAATGGAAAACACGTGGAATGAGCCATGTCTCCTGTGTGTCCTTTGAATCCATCTTATCCTCCCTTGCATATCTGAGTCTGTATCTACTATCTAAATCGTTCTTGGGTTGTTTCCTTCTATTTTCCCGAGTGGTGTTGACCAGTTGTTGTTGCTATTATCCTCACTATGTTGGAATTGAGTCGAAACTGGTTGAAGAAGTGGGTTGTCAGGCCCATGGTTGATGAGGTAGGTTTCCAAGCCTGTGATAAGCTCTCTCTAGGTGAGAGAGTTTGTTGAGAACTGGTTTTCTCCTAGAGAGAGTCCAACACTAGCTACGAACCTCTGCGAATTTTTGATTCGGCCTATTTCTAAGACCCAAAGAGGGAGGTGAAGCAACTTATGGACTGTGTGATAGTGAAGGTGTATACTCCCAGGTGGAACAAATATGTGGGGAATGAGAGCCCGTGAGTAGTGGGCATAAGAAGCCTCCTAGGGAGAATCCTTCTGGTTTTACTGTGTAGTTTTCCTGTAACCTTAGCCTAGTTTAGGATTCCCTTGCCCGAGGTGGAGCTTAGTCCCAGCTTGGGGGTGACCCACTACTGAGCATGATGAGCAGCGTGGTCTAAGTCTGGGAGGTTCATGGAATGTTTTCATGTAGTTTGTGGAGTCACTCCATCTTAAAAGATAAGTATCAGTCTGTGCTTAAATTATATGTATTTTATGCACATTTGTGCTACTGATGCTTGAATGTTATCATGTGTTCTGTAATGTATATGAATTAGTGTCTACTACATTGAATATGTATTGTAACAGTAAACTTTGTGTTAAGTGTTTAAAATTCATTACAATGAATGTTGTATGTGTATATATGTGAATGTTCTGCAGTAGTAGCATTGCCCGACCTCGTGATGGCTGGGGACATTACAAATTGGTATCAGAGCTAAGTAAATCATCTGAGTAGTGGCCTTACCTGGCCTGTTCGTGTCTGGGGATGTTACAAATTGGTATCATAGCCATGGTTTCAACACTGAGCCTCGATGGGCCATGTTAGTGGAAATTGAAGCAAGAGTTTCGGAAAAGAATTGTTGTCGAGATGAAAAAAATTAAAGTTCAGAGGAAGTTTTCCACACTGAGCCTTGATGGGATGGATAAGTGGTGTTTGGACCTGAGGTTTCAAGAGGAAATTGTGTATGGACGACCAATTTCAGACCTCGGAACGTCCCTGAGTGACAATATGATACATTGGCCATGTTATGAAGCTCAAGAGGAGTAGCGGTATCATAAAACCACGATAGAAGTGGTATGGGGCCGCATGATTTGTCGGAAAGAAGGGAAACCCTTTTTTGACCATCAGATATAAAGAAGGTGTAGGAGGGTTATCCTGGAAGATTTTTGGAGTTTAGAAATCAGGAGAAGTGGGGTGCTCTATGGCAGAAACTTTTGAAACCTGAAACTTTGAAGTCCTGAGGGATATCTACACTGTAGATCTAGGGAAAATAGCTTGAACGTTGGAACAAGGAGAAGAACAGAATTTTATTTTAGGAGTTCAGATATCGAGAGAAGTGGTATGTTCTTATGCAAAAAATCCCGAAACCCAAAGTTTTGAATTGAAAGGGTAGACGTGGTGGGGCCAGATGACGTCACCTGGGGTGACGTGAACCTTCCTAAGTGTACCATGTGCCATCGCCTCAGTTGGTGACAAATGTACTATGTGGGCCCGAAGGGTAGAGAAGCGTGAAGTCCCAAAGTAGTCAAAATTTGGGGCCCAAGTCATAGCCCAATGACACAATCAAAGGGGCCTAGAGGGAGGAGCTAGTGCCAAGAGGATTTGTGATTCGAAAAATTGGAAATCAGGAGTATCAAGCTTGGCCACAGAAGAATCATTGAAACACAAAGTCGTGAAGCACCTTCTTTGATAGGTGAGTGGTCATGCCCCATGATCACGTGGATTGGGGACTAAGGGAAGGGTATAATTCCTGAAAGATTATTGCAGAGCTGAGCAAAGCTAAAAAAATGCATGAAATCTGAATGTTTCTTAATTTAGATTTGGTTTATGAGTTCTGTGGGAATTGTTAAGTATTTATGGCTTGAAAAATTTTGGTTGACTGCACGTTGTGTTTGCAAAGTTCAACAAGTGTCAAGACTGTCATGATTTTCCATTGAGTGCAAAGAAATGGAAGAGGCATAGATTGCTTCCAGTTCAGAGAATGAGGCAAAAGGAATGGATGTCCATTTGGGAGTTGAAGGATTGAACTGCAACGAACATGGAGAAGAGATAGATAAGGAAGGAAACATGAAGAAAATCATTGAAATATTGTAGAAAGATACCCAAACTCACCGAGAAGATAGCAGAAAGCTTAAGAAAGCTCAGGAAAAATAAGGACAATTCAACGTAAATTTGATGAATATTTTGGAGAGAATAGAAAAGAATTTGGATAAGGAAAGTTACTCAAGAAAAACGGGGAGTCACAAGACCCCTGAGAGGAAAATAATATCAAGAAGTGTTAGTAGGCATCATCGCCACTCCCCGAAGCAGTCCAATAAGGAGACACATAGTAGTTCAAGCCCATCTCTTACCAAAAATCATAGGAGATCTAGAGTGGATGAGATGAAAGGACAAATGAACAAGATTAAGCCTCCTACATTTGATGGAGAACACAATCAGGAGGAAGAAATATTTGGCATGAGGAAACATTTCCAACTGTAGAATTATTCCTCTCATGCAGAAGGAAGAATTGCAATGTATCAACTGAAGGGAAAGGCATCCATGTGGTGGGATCATCTTGTGCAAGTGCAACACATTAGAGAGAAAGATGTTACTTGGAAATAATTCAAGAGGTATTTTGAAAAGAAATTTTTGAATAAAAGATACTATGACATAAAAATGAAAAAGTTCTTTGAACTCAAGCTGGGAAACATGTCCATTGATGAATACGAACGAAATTTTTTGGAATTGTTGAAGTATGTCCTGTTCATCAAGGATGAGATTATCAAAATTCAAAGGTATATGAGTGGAATACCACCTTCCATTGGGGACAAGATTTAGTATGATGACCCTAAGACTATGGAAGAAACAATAAGGAAAGAAAATTTCTTGTATGAACAACAACAAGAAAAGCCTACCTTTTAGAAGGCTTGGGATGACTAGAAAATGTTTAAGAAAGAGCAGAGGCAGAAGGGAAACAAACCTCCCTTTTTCAGAAATAGTTCTCAAGGACAGACATCATTTAGATATCCGAGAACAACTAACGTAGGGGCACAAAATCCAAGGCAGATTCCATTCAATGTTGGGGTTGTCAGAGAAACTGCAAGTACAGAGATTGCCCCCACAAAAATGGCAAAGTGAGAGCTGTCCATAATGTTCAACAAGCTGAAACAATGGAGGACATGGGCAGTAGGATACCAAGTATCTATGCATCCTTGGACAACAAGCAAGATGAATTTCAATCACACATAATTGAAGTGGAAGGTATGATCAACAACCATGCCTTTACTATTTTAATTGATCCAGGGGCTAGTCATAGTTATATAGATCCTAGAGTGGTGGAAAGTTTGCATTTACCAAGAATCAAGCATTTGAAATCTTGGTTAGTGCATTTGGCCACAAGAACTAAGAGAAAGTTTTTCAAGTTGGTTAATTCATGTCCAGTGGACATGAATGGACTGAGCACAAGGGATAAATTGAACATTCTAACTTTGGGTTCCTATAACTGTCTAGTTTGGATGGATTGGTTGGACCAGCACCACGCCATCCCAGACTATCGTAACAAGGAATTCACTTGCCTGGATGAGGAGGAGAATCAGAGAACAATCCAAGGAATTCCTATAGTTGTTTCTATCAGAGAAATCTCAGCAATGCAGCTGAAGAAGTGCTACAGAAAAGGTTGTGAATTATTTGCAGCCCATGTGGAGGAAGAATCTAAGGATGAGGTCTCAAATATCAAATACCATGCAGTACTCAAGGAGTTTGAAGATGTATTCCAGGAAATACCCAGATTACCCCTGAGTTGACTTCTTTGTAAAATTGATACCTGGAGCGGATCCAATATCGAAATCTCCTTACAGAATGAGTACACCAGAGATGAAAGAACTACAATTATATCTTTAAGTGATTCTAGAGAAGGGGTATATACACCCAAGTGTGTCACCTTTAGGAGCCCTAGTCCTATTCTTGAAGAAGAAGGATGGGACACTGATATTGTGCATCAATTTCAGGAAGTTGAACAAAGTAAATGTTAAGAACAAGTATCCTTTTCCAAGGATTGATGATCTCTTTGATCAGTTAAAGGATGATAAGATATTTTCAAAAATAGATCTTAGATCAGGGTATCACTAGGTAAGAATAAAGGATGGATACATCAGCAAGACCACCTTCAAAACAAGTATGGTCATTATGAATTCACAGTGGTTCCATTTGGGTTGTCAAATGCTTATGTGCCTAATGAATGGTGTGTTCAGGGAATATCTAGACAAGTTTTTCATAGTATTTTTGGATAACATCTTGGTGTATTCTAAGTCGGTGGAAAAGCATGAAAAACATTTGTGAATGGTGTTTCAAGTGATAAGAGAGAACAAACTGTATTCCAAGCTAAGAAAGTGCTCATTTTATCAAAAGTAGATCCGTTACTTGGGGCATATCATCTCAAAGGATGGGATAGTTGTGGATCTAGAGAAGATTGAGGCCATCATAGAATGGTAAGCGCCAAATAATGTGAAAAAAGTTAGATCCTTTATAGGTCTATTTGGTTATTACAGAAGGTTCATTGCAAGGTTCTCAAGGATAGCTCACTCCATCACTTCCTTGCAAAGGAAGGAAAAGAAGTTTCAGTGTATAGAGGTATGCGAGAGAAGATTCCAATGATTGAAGAAACTATCAACCAGTGCTCCAATCCTGAGGATTATAGATCCAAATGTGGATTTCGTGTTTTGCACAGATGAATGCAAAGAAGGACTAGGAGGATTCCTCAACCACAATGAATTTGTAATATGTTACGAGTCCAGGAAATTGAAAGAGCATGAAAAGAACTATGCCACCCATGATTTGGAGTTGGCAGAAATAGTACATTCTATAAATAAATGGAGGTATTACCTCATGGGAAGGAGGTTCGAAATTAGGACAAACCATAACTATCTGAAATACTTGTTTGACCAGCCATCGTTGAATGCTAGGCAAAGTAGGTGGCTGGAGTTTCTATGTGAGTATGACTTTGATATCAAGCATATCAAAAGGAAGGAAAATAAAGTGGCTAATGCACTCAACAGGAGAGTGTATGAACTACATGCTACAACCATTAGCATGTACCAAACTGATATTAAAGGAAAAATTTCAGAAGCTACAAATGCATATTTGCAATACAGGGATTTGGTAGCAAAGCTATAGCAAAATGAGATGCCACATAAAGTGGAAAATTATAAATTGTAAGCTAATGGAACACTTCTATACAAGAACAAAACTTATGTACCTAATATCCAGGACATGAAACTTATGATTTTGAATGAAATTCATAATGTGCCTTATGCAGGGCACCCTGGATATCAAAAAACTGTGGCAATAGTCAAGATCCATTATTTTTGGCTAGATATGAAGAAATAAATTGCATAATACATTGCCAAATGTATGGAATGTCATAAGGTTAAAGATGAGCATAGGCACCCAACAGGGTTTCTACAACCTTTACCCATTTCTGAGTGGAAGTGGGAGGTAGTGACAATGGATTTCATCACAAGATTGCCCAGAACAGGAAAGCAACATGATTCAATCATGGTGGTGGTGGACAAGCTTACGAAAGATGCCCATTTTATTCCACTAAAGACTACTCACAAGGAAGCTAATGTTGTTGATATTTTTATGAGGAAAATAGCACGATTGAACAGTATTCCCAAGACAATTGTGTCTGACAGAGACTCGAAATTTACCTCAAAGTTCTGGAAGGGGTTGTTCAAAGGATTCAGAACAAAGCTAAATTTCAGCACTGGTTATCATCCTGAGTCTGCTAGGCAGACAAAGAGGGTGAATCGAGTGATAGAAGACATGCTAAGGATGTATGTGATGGACAAACCATCCAAATGGGAAGACTACCTACACTTGGTAGAATTCGCCTACAACAATGGGTATCAAGCATCGTTGAAGATGATCCCATTTGAAGCACTTTATGGCATAACGTACAACACTCTAGTAAGCTAGGATAATCCAAATGATAGAATAGTAGTTGGGCTAGAGTTTCTCAAGGAAATAGAAGAACAAATATTAAAGATTAATCAGAATTTAAAAGATACCCAAGACATGCACAAGAGTTATGATGATAAGAACAAAACACACAGAGAGTTTAAAGTGGATGACCATGTTTTCTTGAAAGTAAAAGCTAACAAAAGTTCCCTGAAGCTGTGAAACTATTCGAAGTTGGTAGCCAGATTTTGTGGGACATTTGAAATCCTAGAAAGGATTGGGCTAGTTGCATATATGCTTTCATTACCTACATCCATGACTATGCATAACGTGTTTCATTTTCCATTGCTTAAGAAATATATACTAGATGCTAATCATGAAATTGATTTTAATGTGATTTAGGTGGAGCAAGAAGACATCTTGCAAGTGCATCATGTGTGCATATTGGATAGGAAGAGAAAATAGCTCCGAAATCGAGCCATAGGGATTGTAAAGTTCCAGTGGACCTGGTACGATCCTAAGGATGCGACATGGGAGCATGAGGATGCTATGTGGGTAGAATACCTGCATCTTTTTGAAGATTTTGGAAATCTTGTTGTTGTTGTGTAAAGAGTTGCATTGAATACAATGAAAGAATAAGGGGAGGGGATTGTAATATCCCCAAGGACGAGCCCCTATTGTATTTATGAATTGTAAACATGTTTTGTATGCTGGTGAGTCGAGTGTTGATAAGATGGTGGGATTATGTATTTATTAGGCCGAAGATCATAAGTGTTAAAGTCCAAGAGCCTGATTTTGTATATTTAATTATGCAGATCATTAATAATATAAAAACATCGTTGTGTTCAGACTGACCATGAAGAAAGAGTGATGGGGGACTAAACTTCCACAGAGTGGGTAAGGGAAATGGGGTTGAAAGGTTGGAAAGAGGGGCTAATCTTAGGGGGGCTTAATTCCTTGAGAATAATAATTTATTATTCTTCCAAAGCTATGTGAAAGGCATGCTCTTTTTATCCTAAGTCTTGGGAGAGGAAACACATGTAGCTCCAATGTGTGCAAAAAGGGAATGCATGAAGCTCTAGGAAGACAAGTGTTGACTTGCGTGCATGAAGTTAAAGGCTGAAGCATCAGCTGTATTGGGGGTTCATCCTCCATTCTCCCTTCAATTGTCAGTCCTGCAGTGCATATGCGTCTGATATATGCATACCCTCATGCACCTATGAATCCAGAAAATCGTGACATTTTCCTAAGAATCCACGCATCCTCTGTTTGAACTGTTTGAGTCTGCGTTCAACCTCTGTGTTGATTCCTTGTCACATGCCCTAAAAACTAGTGGCAAACCCATGGACTGAGTCGTGTCTCCTGTGTGTCATATGAACCCACCTTATCCGCCCTTTCAGAGTTGATTCTATATCTAAACTGTTCTTGGATTGTTACCTTTTTTTTTCCTGAGTGGTGTTGACCAGTTGTTGTTGTTATTCTCACTGTGTTGGAATTGGGTTGAAATTGGTCGATGAAGTGGGTTTTCAGGACCATGGTTGAAGAGGTAGGTTGTCAGTCCTATGAGTAGCTCTCTCTAGGTGAGAGAGTTTGCACGGAAGTGGTTTTCTCCCAGAGAGAGTCCATCACCAGCTACAGAGCTCTGAAAATTCCTGATCTGGCCTGTTGCCAAGACCCAGAGAGGGAGGTGAAGCAACCAATGGATTGTGTGACATTGAATGTGTATACTCTCAGGTGGAACACGCATGTGGGGAATGAGAGTATGTGATTAGTGGGTGTAAGAAGGCTCCTAGGGAGAATCCTTCTGAATTCACTGTGAAATTTTCCTGTAACCTTAGCCTAGTCTAATATTCCCTTGCTTGGGGTGGAGCTTAGTCCTAGATCAGGGTGACCCATTGCTGAGAGTGATGAGTAGCATGGTCTAAGGTTGGGAGGTTTTTGGAAGGTTTGGACATAGTTGGTGGAGTTACTCCAGCTTAAAAGATAAGTATCAGTCTGTGCTTAAATTATATGTATTTTATACACGTTTATGCTTCTCATTCTTGAATGTTATCATGTGTTCCGTAGTGTATATGAATTATTGTCTATTACATTGAATATGTATCATAACAGTAAACTCTTTGTTACGTGTTTCAAATTCATTACAATGCATGTCATATGTGTATATATGTGAATGTTCCGTAGCAGTAGCATTGGTCAGCCTGGTGATGGTCGAGGACATTACAAATTGGTATCAGAGCTAAGTAAAGTGTTTGAGTAGTGGCATTGCCCATCCTTTTGGTGGTTGGGGATGTTATAGTTGCAGCCTGCTTAATTGGCGTAGCCAGACCTCTGGGTCGTCGGGTATGTTATAGATTGGTATCAGAGCTTCTGGTTGAAACATCGGGCAGGTATGGGCTAGATATGTTGGCCAGAGTCTTGTGGTTGAGATGAAATTTTGACCTTGAAGTTGAAAATATCAAGAGGAATGGCGTTGCATAATATAAGTAGGATTTAGAATGTTGAAGATCCTTTGTAAGGGGTTCAAAGGATCATGAATGTCCTCTTCAAATTTGAGAGTGATCACCACTGTAGGATCAATATAGATCTAGGATGGTTGGATCGGAGGACAGGTGAACAAGGGTCATATGATGTCAAGGAATCAAGGGTTAAGGTCACAACCGTCAGATCCCATGGGAGAGAGAGATCAACGGATAAGAGGCATTGTGGGGAACCAAGTTGCATGTGAAATAATTTCCCAAGGTGGTCCCACAATCCAAACCATGGTTTCACCAAGGGGTTATGTGTTAACATCAGGAGAATTGAGGGGTGAAAAGTGGGTTACTCCAAATCGTCGATGCGTGCCCCCACAAATTGAAAAGCAAGCAGTGATTTGACATGTGAGTACTCGAGCGACAAACCTTCGTAAGGAATCGTCGATCTATAGGAGGACACATGTCAACTGATTGTGTGCTCTAGGTGAAATCACTCTAGGAAAAGAGAGAGCAAGGATAAATTGAGAATTGAGATTTTTAAAGACCGAAGAGCTGAAGTGAATCTCAGTCATCTGATCTAGGGGGACACGCAGCAGAAATATACGCACTTTGGGGAAGGCTAAGGTTGGGAGTTGAGTTCTCCGAAGTCCGAAGACCTGAAGAAAATGTCAACCGTCGAATCATCCAAAGTAAACTTCAGTCGTTGGATCTAGAGGATGGGTGGCGTAAGTCTGTGGACTCCAGGTAAAGACCCAAAGTAGATCCTATTTGTCAACTAGCAAGAGATACATGTTGCTAAATCATAGAATTCAGAGAAAACTACTTCGGAGGTTTCCAAGTGAAGAGTGTGACAAACTCTCAAAGCCCCAAAGGCCGAAGAATATCACAACTTTCTATTGTAGAGGGACACGTGGAGGAAATCCATGAAGTTCAGGTGAAAGTACTCCAAGAGAAAATGAAGGAGTAAAGTTTGAAATCTTTGAATCTTGATTAGCTGAAGCAATTGGGAGCTGTCGATATGTGTGAGGACACATGTCATCAGATCCCGAACTCCAGATAAAATACTCTGGGAGAAGCAGAGCATGGGGAAATTGAGCTTTGAAATCGCCAAAGTCTGAAGTCCCAAAGAAGACGACAAATGTTGATTTGAAAGTGGACCCGTGGTGTCCAATATACAACTCTGGGTACGAAGCACTCTGGGAGAAAGGGGTGAATGAAGGCACAAGATATACCAAAGGTTGGAGAGCCAGAGTTCATCAGAATCATCTGTTTGTTTAGGACATGTGTCAGCAGATCTTCCACTCCAGAAGATACCTACTGACGGAGGAAGAGAAAGTTGAGAGTTGAAACTCTTGAAACCCGAATCATGAAATAAATCACAGTCATTGATCTATGAGGGACATGCATTGACAAATTGTGAACTATGGGTAAAAACATTCTGGGAGGAAGAAAGCGGGAAAAGTTGAAACTTCTGAAGTGCGGAGTTCCAAAGTGAATCTCGATCATTGATCATGAATGAGGATGAGGACCATTGATCGGGTCCTGGTTGAAGGTACCAAATTTATGATGTCCTGAAGCTATGGATAAGCACTTCTTCAGCTAATCATAGGGTCATGACCATGATCACATGTATTTAAGAGCTGAGAGAAGAAGGATAATGTCCAAATTGGTTGTTTCGAGACAGAAAAGTGCCAGGAAATATTTAGCTACAGTTTCTAGCCGTGGTCATGTGGAACTTGATTTGAAGGAAGCACCTTTGCAGCTTTCGATTTTTTGTATCAGCTTGGGGGGCTGAAAGTGGTTTTTTAGGGAGCCCTAACTCTCAACTCTGATATCCCTTTGGGGAGAGATTTCAATCGTTGTAAATTAGGTCCAGAGGAGAGTGACCTAGAATTATTCTATTTTTGGATAACTATTACAATTGATATAATTTTCTTCATAAATTAAACAGAAAATGTACTTGTAAATTTAATTGACTATTTTTGTATGATATGTATAATTCTAACCAGATGATTACTTGCAGGTTTGGTAGGATTAGAGGTATAATCATATCAACTCAAGAACAAGATCAGATGTTAGGGTCATGGAGGCATGACTTTTCTTACAAAATTTGGATGAGGTACTACAAAAGAAAGAATCCTGACATGGGATATGAAGCTAGTAGGTGAATAATGTCATTAATGGGCATAGAAAGGAAAAGTAAGGCTCCATAGCCTTGAAGGTAGAGATGTGTAGACAGTTGCAAGCTTGATGTGGAAGGAAACAAAGAGCATAAGGGGTAGTGTGTGAATAATATCTATGTGTCAAGCATAGGAGTTCTAGGGAAGGATTTATTAGATATGACTTATCTACTACTTAAATGCTTAAATCAAAGTTCACAGTGGAAGAAAGATGCCAATGCAGAGGAATTGGAATGCTTTCTCACTACAAACATGGCACTGAATGAAAATGGATTTCCATTGGGAACCATAGTGCATATGAGAAGAATGGGAACACACAATGCATCAAGGATCTAAAGGAATTCAAGGACAACCAACTACAATAGAAATAGATAAATAAATAAGTGAATTGAAACATAAATGCACTAGAGTGCAGGAAGAATACAATGAAGTTAAATTTCATATGCATTAGTAAGCATGCTGACAATAAATTCTTGGTGCATATAGATAGGTAATTTTTCATATGTACATACTTGCATATGCATATAACATGTTGGTGAACTTAGAATAGTCTTTTATTATGAAATAATGTTTGGGTATGACTAAAGGATGGATTGTGTATTCAGGAAAAATGATACAGCAGGGTTAAATATGTGGATGTTGTTGTTGCTTATAATTTCCATCGAGGTGAATACCCATGAGGATGGCAGGAATGGTGATAAAAATGATGAAGGGGGGATTCTGTGAGCTTCTACAAATATCAGTTGGTCAGACAACAACAAGTAGGTTCGTAACAACCAAGCAGGTATGCATTTAGTTTCCGTTGATGCATACATGTTAAAGGGGATCAAGGTAAGGATTCCCTCAGTTAAATTCCAGTATTTAAATTGATATGTAATGGATGAAGGCCTAGAGTGTGTAAGTGTTGTTGATGCTAGAATGCACTTAGACAAAAAGTCAATTTCATATTATGTTATGATTGGTTATGGGGTAATAACTAGGTTAATTCAGGAGACATACTCCTTTTATAACAATGATATCCATAAAACTAGTCATGTGCGAGACCATAATATGGTTGGATATGGGAGGGCTATAGCACTATGTGAGTGCTCAATGGTATCTACTATATATCTGATGTTTGGAATGCAACCTCTTTTCCAACACTGAAGATAAATTAAGTATTATATTCTTGGTGTTGTGTTTGGGTTGAAAGGAAGGCATCCAAATAGTCAGGTGAGCAGTAGGAAGTGTGTGGATGATGTTTTGAGTCATTTTCTAGACCTTCCAACTCATCATGGTCGAATAAATGGCATATTTATGTGGTATTATGTAGTCAATGCATGGATGCATTGTGTAGATGTGACCATGGATATTGGCACATTGATTTTTATCTTATTAATTGTTGCATTATGAAAAGTCTGTGTGACTGATAATGCATGTGTATGTAATGATGAGTTCATTCCAATTGATATTTGGATTAATAGAAGTAATTGAATTATAGTTGTAAATAGTTCTGAGAGCACTTTGTGATTTTGTTTTGAATCATTGCCATGAAAATATATATATCTTGTGCATGAGATATTGACAATTTGTTTGGCTGAGGAATGTTGGAATTGTAGGAGGAAAGGGGTCTGGGATATGGAAGTGTTGTAATCCCATAAATAATACCAATGCCTATCACAACAAGAGTCAAATTCTTATGAGGACAAGCTCATGTCTAGAAGTTTTATTTTTCCTATATAAAACAATTTTCGGAATTATGATTTGATAATTACTGATGAATTCTTTTGGACGAATGTAAATTGAAGAAATTGCAGGTAGAATGGTATTGGATATGGCAAGGATGTAAGACCATAAGGAAGATTGATATCTATATCTGCAAAGACAACCATTATGAGTAGAAAGATCATGCTTGGAAAAATTTCTTTTCCTGTACAAAACAAATTTGACATTTATTTTTGATGATATCTCATGATGACTGTATGTGTATAATATAGATGATATGTTGGATATGGAAGATGGAAAACATGGAAAAGGATATTTTTGAGCCATGAGAACCCTATGTTAATCCATGATTGCCTAGAATATGTTGTGTGTAGGTAACACAATGACGGAGGGATGCCTCGACAAATCAGGTCTAAGGGACGCCTCGACTATAAGGCTTGATAAAGTCTCTGGAATTCTTCCTGTGCGAGAAAACCTTGGCAATGAAAGATGGATTACCTGAGGAACTATATAGCAGAGAAGGGAATGCCTGATCCTGGGCCTGGAGGGTGCATGAACACAAGGAAGAAGAGACATTGATATCTCTTGTAAACTATTGATTGGGATCATGCACATGATGGGTAGTTCTTCATGTGAGAGAAAACCTTGGCAAGGCAAGATGGATCACCCGAGGAGTTGTATATCATAGAAGGGGATGCCAGAGCTTGGGCCTGTGGGGTGAGTGACCAAAAGGAAGAGGTTACCTTGATAGTTTTTGTAAACTAACGATTGGGATCATGCACAGAATGGGTACATCAAGGAAAATAGTGAGCTAAGTTAACCAGACAACCATA
Organism: Picea mariana; assembly: GCA_032191745.1. NCBI lineage: Eukaryota > Viridiplantae > Streptophyta > Pinopsida > Pinales > Pinaceae > Picea > Picea mariana. The sequence goes on from JASDQU010101103.1 coordinate 485,315, forward strand.
TGGATGCATATCCGTAAACTACATAGATAAGTATTGTATTGGATTATGAAAACTTACTCTGACATTATGTGAAAGAATGAGAATTGTATGCACAAATTGTGAACTGACATGCTCACTAATTTGAAATGTTGTAGGAAAATGATGAATGTTGAAGATCTAGAAAAGTACCAGACTTTGAGAGAAAAGAAGGTGATGTTGGAGTAGCTGAATGACAAAGGCATAGAATGAATAAAGTCCAATGGACTTGTTGCAGCTAGATTTCTGAAAGACACAACACTGAAACTTCTTGGCTGAGTGCACTGAAGCCCAGGAGAGAAGTGGAACAGCCTTAGGAACTGCATGGCAAAGAGAGGGGTTCATTTCTATGGGTTGTGTAGGGTTGAGAGGGAAGGAGAGCTTGTTGGTTGGAACTACTGACATAAATATAAATTCTGAAGATGATCATACATGTTTTGGGTCGGAATGCCTATGCATACATGTTTTAGGCCATAATGCCTATGTATATAAAATTGGGATGGATTTCCTGTGTGAATTAAGGCTAGAGGGCCTGGATTTGTAATCTTAATAACATTGGAATAGTGTTGTGCACTGAGGACAGTTCCAAAATAAGGGGAGAGGGATGCAACATCCCAGTTCTAACCCTTATGAATTATAATGTATTATGTAAATATGACTTAGGCTGGTGAGCCGGTAAAGTTGAAAAGGGGCCGGAGTGCTTAGGAAATGTAATACTTCATATAATTTAATAAAATACACTGCTGGCTGCAAGACCAACAATGACAAAAGAGATAAGGGGCTATCATTCCATGAGAGAGGGGGATTGAGAGGATAATTATTGTATTATTATTTTATTACCCATAATTGATTTTATGGAGAAGAGGGGTTTACATGAGCTTCTTAGGAGGGAGGCCATGTGGCTCTTGTCTTCATGTAATTATTTAAACATCCCTTGGGGGTTGTTTTGGGGTTGTTCTTCCCTTGGTTCATCCTCTTCTCATTCGTTCACTCGTTCTTCTTCCTCTTCACTCACTATTGTTAGTTCCTGTGCTCTTGGGATGAGCATGGAAATGAATGGCAGGAAGAGGAGAGCCATCGTTGAATGGTTGTAATGATTTACTAATCATTTCAGGAGGGAATGGATGCTTGTGTGCATGAACTTGATGGTAGGTCAAGAGGAACTATCCACAACTGAGAGTCCTTCAAATTTCCAATAGGGAGATTTCCTGACTAGTAGCACTAGATCCCTAGAGAGAAATGGAATAGCCTTAGGGATTGCATGGCAAAGAAAGGTGTTCATTTCTTAGGTTTGCACAAGATGAGGGGAAAAGAGAAATGGAAATTAGGATTGTTCTGAGGTTACGAAAACTGAGAGATGCTTAGCCAACTACTACGTATTTAGACTTGGCCCAGGACCCACCTTTGTGGATTCATAACCCTGGTTTAGGGGTGACGTGCTATTGAGAGTAAATGAACATCAACGTCTATAGTTGGGAAGAACGTCCTTGGTCTGCAACCATTTGGTGAACGTTTACTTGCAAAGATAAGCGCTCTATGTGTTTTATGTTTAATGTATTTCGATGTGTATTTAATTATTTCTGATATATGTATTCTAATGTGCATGTCTACTGGTTATTTGTTGTGTATGGAACATTGTTTATCTCTTTTATGATGTGACATGGATCTTGTGTGCATGCTTATAACATTGTTGTGAATTCCTTTGTTTTCAAATTTGGATCAGAGAACTGAGTCTTGGGACTGCAACATTCCTAGCCTGTGAGTGGTTGGGTGTGTTTCAACCCCTTTAAGTGGCGTAGGTCATCCTCTGGGTGGTTGGGTATGTTAAACCAGGTATATTTGAAAAATCAAGAGAATACCTTGAAACTATCTTACCAACAATTGAACTTGTCATTAAAACACAGTGGAACCGATAGTGGAATCATAGTGGAGTCTACGAGTGAAAAACTAAAGATACTATGTCTAACCCTTGTTTGATCTGAAACTTGGGTGACACTGATACCAAACTTGACTTGGTTCTAGGTCACTTAATGAAGGTCATATTTATAATTTCGGGTATGATTGTTTCAAAGGTCAAAATATGTGCTTATTAAGACTTGAATCCAAAGTGAATATTAACTTGGTGAATATGTTGTTAGTCTCATATATCCATTATGTAATGCATTAATAATCATAATTGCAAAAATAAAACTTGTATAAGAAAACATGGGACAAGAGATCACCAAGTTGTTAATGGAGTTCACCCAAACCTTCTTGTTACATCTCTGGATCTACTTGGAATATGAATTAGTTGATTATCATTCCTTTGAAATGGCTAAAATATTCTCACAAAATGTGGCACATGCTCCTTACAGGGATGAAACGCGAAGCAACCTTCTCTTACACAAAAGAGAACTTAAGGCTCTCACATAAGTGACATTTCTTCATACACCAAAAGAACTAAATTTGATCTCTCTCTTGAACAAGGGATGATCCATAAAAGATTCATGCCTAGATATTTACATAGGGGTTTTATATATTTTTCCTCAACTCCATAATTCATTGAGACAAGATCCACAAATTTAGGATCTAATAACCACTCAAGGAAAAAAATGAGAAAGAATCTCAACCAAATTTAAAGACCCTTAACTTCCTCCTTGATCCTAGGAATAAACTTATGGTAGAGTGAGGAAGATTTGAAACCAACTCATGAGACCCTTAACTTCCTCCTTAAAACTAGGAAACTAATTTCCCCCTAAAATTAGGAAACCAATTTGTGAGTTGGATTCCATCACAAAACTAATTTCTCATTTTTACAATTAAATGAATAATATGTGATATTCTCAAACTCACTTCAAGAATTAATCATTTTTCCAATTTGCATGAATAATACCTTATTTTCTCACTCACTTAAAGTATTAATCATTTTTACATTTTAAATAAATCATTCATGAATATTAATTATTCTTTTCCACCTACCAACAATTAGTAATTTAATGATATTCTCCATTGTGTGAAAAGTAATGATTCCTTGTGTGGAGATTCTCCTAGATCACACCTCCCTCAAAAATCACTTTTGGTCCTTGAAACGTATAGAAAGAAAATGTGACTTGAATCTGCACAACCAACTTTTAGGAAGATTCTTACACTTGACGATGCACTTCCACACTACTCGATATTCATAACAAATGTATTTGAAATCCCACACCCTTATTCTCCTTCACCTTTGTACTTTGGAATGGGGATTTTGAAGTTTCCACTTGCACCAACGAAAATATGTAATTGATTCCTTTATCTACATAAAAAATATCTTTGAAAGGTGGCACCCTTCTTATCCTTCACCTTTATACTTTTGAATGAGGATGTCAATGGCAACACTTGCATCAATGAAAATATGTAGCTGAAAAATACATGGATTACAAGTTTCACAACATTTTCATAGTACCATACTTTCCAAGATTTGTATACAACAATGATGGAAAATTTTATAATGATTTCCAAAACAGGCCTAAGCAAGACAATTCCTCTCACTCAACAGTGGCTATAAGGCCCATTACAATGTTTCCAAAACATGCCCAAGAAAAAACAATCCCTCTCACTCAACATTGGCTACAAGACCCATTACAATGTTACCAAAACAGGCCTAGGAAAAACAATACCTCTCACTCAACAATGGCTATAAGACCCATTACAACATTTCCAAATAGGACTAGGAAAAATAATGCCTGTCACTCAACAGTGGCTACAAGACCCATTAAAATGTTTCCAATAAGGATTACAAGGTTTAGACATAGAAAACAAATGCCTCTCACTCTCATCATTACTTTCAAGAGTGGTTAATTACAACCTTTTACATCATTAACATTAAGGAAAATACCCCAAAATGTGCACTAGTGGTGAACTTTATGGTTCTTAAAGCCCCCATTGAAAACATTTGTAACATAATAAATAAGGACAATTCCATCATCATCACACCCAACTCACAATTTTGAGACTTTTGACTATAAACATGACTACTTTCTGTTGAATTGTCAAAATGGCCTTTCACCCTAAAAAATACCAAGTGGGCTCAACCCCATATATTCCAGAATCCTTTGTGGAAATTTTCTCATAGTAAGTTTCCCACTAATGTTTGACATGGGGGAGATCCTTAAGGAGTGCAAAGGTGGTATTTTCCCTGTCAGAAAAATTGTGAATAAAGAAATAACCTTATAGCATATTTAACCATTTTTCTAGGGCATCTGCATCGATTTGACCTTCAAATACGAGAACATCAAAATTAACTTGTACGTTGAACAAAGAGGTTCATCCAAATTTGATGTTTTATGAAGACACGTATGTTATTATCGACAGGCATTGAAGGATGTGGGAAAAATTCTCCATCAGTTCATCCCTCTATCGAGTGAGAGCTTACTCAAGAAAAAAAAGTAATAGAATCTTCTTCTCTGTCATATTTATTTATTTAGCCATGGAGGGTTTCTTAGAAATGTGAGATATATTTTCCTCAAGAGAGACAAGCCTGATACCCAAATTTCTATACTCTGACCTCATCGTGGACATGCACTGAAAATGATCAAGAGAAACATGCTCTAATAGCACTGATTCAGATTATTTTTGGAATGAAATGAGAGCAGAGATATAATAAAGAAATGTACAGAAATATATCATATATCCAATAATATAACAGATATATATCAAATATATAACCATAAACAGAAAGATGCAATAATACACAATTTAGATTAATGAGTGAAATGTACAAACTGTAGAAATATAGAGTGAAAGACTTGCTAGAATGTTGGAAGCTTATCTTTGAGAAGAGATGTGATGGTTAAGCTTATTTGGAAGAATATGGTCATTACAATGAAGCTCTAAATTCCTTTTTAACATAAAGAAAATCCAAAACCCTAACCTTGGAAGATGAAAAGGAAACCGTTTTGTGGACCCCATTTTGGGTAGTTTGGTGTATCAACTTCCCTGGGGCATAAATTTGGCATACAATCTCCATTTAGGGCGCAAAATAGATTTTTTGAAAGGTATTGACAAGGAGATTCATTTCACAAGATCAATCATATCCTTTGGCTATCATTGAGGTGCTTGATCGTGAAAAATTGTCGTTTAGTCCCTCAAAATGGCCCCCGAAGTTTGGGACCTGAAAAAATGCTAAAACTAGTAAGCTGGAAAAAAATTGTTTTGAGCTAGTTGAAATAGGTGGGTGGCCATCGAGAACCTCCTGGATGAAAATGAATTTCCTACAATAATTCATATTTTGTTACCCTATTGCAACATCAAATATCACTAGAATATGCAACATACATTCATTCTCTTGCAATTTCCAAAAAGAGGAAAAAACCATAAATGCATAAAACTTGCACTGGTATTCATGCCAAGGCACTTAACCTAATGCTCAAATATTATCATACGTAGCATAGTAGGTTTTTCTCATAATTCTACAACTTTTGATTGTAAATTTGACCTTCTTTGTTAGTTGCATCTCTATCTCAATGTTTGTGCCATGCATTAATGGAAAAAGTGGGCTTTTTCCATGAGCCTTGTAAATCCATTGCTCGGATCACAAAAAAGACTGCATAATTAGATTCATTGTGAAATAACATGAAAAATGAATGTACCTTTTTCAAATACCATCATTCTGACTTCTGGACCCCCTAGGTTCTCTGCCTCAAAGTGCATGCCACATAGAGTTGTAAATCTATAATAAATACACCCTTGTCTCAAAATGCATGCCTGTACATTCCATGCCCTTCCTTTCTTGGTTGGATGGAAAACGTTTGCATAATGATTAATTACAGGTGGATTTTACAAAACATTTGTTAGCCATACTGGTTGGCAGAGGTTTAATTTAAGGTTTTGGTTAGGGGGAGGTCTGGGGATCAAACCTTGTGGCCTCCCCATATGGTAAAAATTTATTTGGCACGCTAATTTTTGGTTTAGTCAGTTTAGTCTAGACCTACAGTAGACAGTTCTAACTCCCGCCACATTTAAATTTGACAGCCCATAATAAATGAAATTTTTATTGGTAGTTGGTTGTCGGTTCATCTGGTTGTCAAATTTTGCATGAACCAAAAAAAATGACCTATTTTTTATGAGAGTCACCCTAGTATTTCAGGAGGACAAGCCCAACACCCATCAAAATGTTTGGTGGAGGTAATTTTATGAGTGGAGGTCAAATGCACATAGCTCAATATAGGAATGTTTTAACATAGAAACTAGACTAGAAATGCATAAGGAAATGAGGTCATCATTAACTTCAGTCAGTGTTTAAGGATAAAGGTGAGCATAAGGAATAATTAGGGAGAAAGGTGGACAAGTCTTCCATAAGAATCTAACCTTCAAGCATCTTGGTGAAGAAAAAATCAGGCACAAGAGCACTCTTGAACTTAAGTTTAAGATACTGAAATATATCACAACAATATTATAATCAAACCTCCATTATAACATAACTACAACGACTCATTTGGATCATCCATGCATGATGATACTGAAACAAGTCACAACAACATTATAATGAAACCTCCATTAAAAAACAACTACAACACCTCGTCTAGATCTTCCATGCACTAGTGCTTCAGCATAAGAATAAAAAAGATGATGAAAGAAGATGAATTCTATTAATGAGAAAGTCTCAGGTCTCATACATAACCAGAGAACAGATATATAATAAAAATATTACAAAATAGAGAACTCTGCTTAACCATTCGATGACCTTAAAAAAATATTGAAATCATCTATTTATACTCAGATCAGTCCACAACTTCCAGGAGCATGATCTAACCATCCCATCCAAGGCTTTGCATCTATGCATATTCCTGTCAGACACAATCTTAGATCGGCATGTGCCTGTAGGAAAAACATTCCATCGTGGTACCTTGGGATGAAAGTTCTGTGTCTTTGACCAAAGCTTCCATGCCTTCCATTTATGGAGTGGACTGATGTTTCAACTACCAGTCCTTGTCCACTAACTGAATCCTCTTCAGGATCGGGACACAATGTGATGACTAGTAGGCAACCACATGTTGTTGTTGGATATGGTGCTAAATGAGCATGTGATTTCGGGGCCATCAGAAGTGGTTTGGAAGCACATTGCTTTTGGGTCTGAAATGCACCACCTTTCGCCATGTAGCCTACCCACAAAACCGTGGTTTGGATTTTATCCCTATCAATGCTTTTAATGCTCGATCATGTTGTAGTGCCGAAATGACTAGTGGTCATTGATTTGGTCATGATATACGATCTAGGTATGCCTACTATTTTATCACCCCTGCTAAAATTTACCCACCTACTAACTATGGAATCCATCCAACTACGCTTGGAGATAGTGTTAAATTGAACTGCATAGGGGATATATGTCGCTGCAAACTACACTTGCCCGCTCGTATGTGCTCATGGATGTTACCTATGACCTTGGATCATTTCATGTGATAACACGACCAATAATTTTATTTTTTTAAAATTTGTTCCTTAGCCCTCATTGTGATTTTCTTGCGCTACCATGAGGCAGCTAGTCAGTGCCACTTGTTTTCTTTCATCAATGCCCAGTTAGAAAACACATCAATTCTCATTAAACATGTCACGTCATGCCAATGTCATCCTCCATACTTCCACATCAACACCCATTTAGTGTGCCGCATCATGGTAAGACTTACCACGCCATTGGACCAGTCAACACCTATGTCAGCGTAGTACTACCACGTCATCTTATACGACCTACCATGGCATTGTTGTGTCAACATCCATACTACCAATTGTACCTACCACATCAACTGTATGGCCTACCACGTCATTTGTACAGATGACACATGGAAACCTCTCATGTTTCCATGTCAACATATTGAGGTCAACACTGTATGGACTTTGCTAGTTTCGCCTCTTTACCGAAAACATTAGATGGCCATATCTTTGTCATCAAGACTCCATTTCATGATTTGTTTGCACTATTGGAAATAGCTTCATGAGCTCTTCGACTTGGTGTTGGTTTTTTCGAATTCTAGCAACTTTTATTTTTGAGGTATTTTGGAGCCCCATGCTTTAGTTCCTCACATAGGCTTCACATTTTTACTCAATAAGCCTTCTTTGTTGTCCTTTTTCTTTGGGGATATTACTTACATTCTCCTCTCCTCTCTCACTACCTGCATAACTTTTTTGTCCTTCTTTCGACCAAATTTAGGATGGAGCTTCCAACATTTCTCGATCTAATGTCCTCCTATTTTTCAATGAGTGCAACAGTTGTGTGACTTCATGTCCATATCACCTTCACTATAAGGGAATTTTATCTTCCATCACATAATAATGTTAAACTTTTTAATTAAAAGGTACTTAGGAAAGTGTTTCTCATCCCTAGGCACCTAACGGGTGAGAAAGTGCCTAATGTGGGCCCTAGTCATTTAATTTGTGAGATGCAAATTAAAAGGTGACTTTATGACTTTAGTGAGGGTAAGTGAAGAGACACTCAATATCATCCACTCATCTAATCCAATATCAACCGTAGGATTAAGAAGCTCCTCACCTACCTCATGAGGTCTATTAGGGTAGGAGGGCACACCCTAGCAAGGGTTGTTGTTCATTCATTGTTGAGAGAGCAAGAGAGAGAGAATTTTCGAGCTTGAGAAGAGGCCATTTTTGCAAAGCTAGGGCATGCATCCCAAGGATTCTATCTAGCATAGAAATTGAAGCAACAAGTACAACATTGAATGCAGACCATACTGTATGGATTGAACAGGTCATACAACAAGTAGAGCAAGCACAAAAATCGAGGGAAAGTACAGTCTGAGTAGAGAGGCCATACTGTATATATTTTCAAATTTTGTACAATAGGAAAAAGGCATGGAAACCGAGGAAGAAATTTATAGTCCGTACTATACAGATTCCATACATTTTGTATGGTCTGTACGACTGCTATTTAGGAACAAAAATTGAGGTGAAGGTTCTGTGTTATTTTCTGTTAGCTTGGGCATGTTTCCCAAGGTGGTTGTATAACATTTATTGCACTATTTTGGGATAAGACTATCGGCAAAAATTTCTACGTGATTGTACAAAATTTTAGAGGCATGGGAATCAAGGAGTAGACCTGTAATTAATTGTAGAAAAATATGGAAAGTGTTTTGTGGAGTTTTTCTCATTTTCCTGTGTGAATAGTTGGCACGATTATCAAGATAATTTTTTCATTTAAATTTCTAAAGATGAACATGCTATAATAGAATTTCTCTGAGGCTCCTAAATAATTAAAATATCCCTCTCTCACTGGTTTTCCCCTTGTGGGTTTTTCCAGGGTCATTGTTAGACCAAAAATATCTGTGTCAATATTTTCTGAGTTTTATGTGTTGTTGATATTTTATTTCCGCATTATAAATGAAGTTCAAAATCCTCAGGTTTCAGTTCTGAAATTATTTTCTGATGTGTTTAATTGGCTGATATAAATTCTAGGTTTGGTCATCAAACTTTGGCTGAAAAATCAGTGAGACTGAAACTGGGTTGGGGTCTGAAATTTTACATGCTATCAGAGTTGATTTAAGAGAAGCAGAGATATTTCAGCAAGTCAAAAAGTTGGGACAACAGTCACTTCACAGGGAAGAATTTTGAATTTGTCATTTTCAACAGAAAAGGGTCAATGACTACAGGTTTGAGAGTTGAGGATAGACTTGATGGGGCAACAAATTTTGGTGCTTGGAAGGAGAGGATGATCTTGTTGTTGCAAGAAATGAGTTGTGCGACATTGTGGAAAATACTGCAACTCATCCTGTGGTGATACCTACTGATGCTACTCTTCTTACAACCTATACTAAGAAGAGTATCAAGGCTAAGAGGATTATTCTTGATGCCATCAAGGACCATTTGATTCCTCACTTGATGGGGAAGGCAAATGCCTATGAGATGTGGGAGTCTTTGACTAAATTGTAATAGAGTACTAATGAGAACCAGAAGATGGTTTTGAGGGAAAAGCTAAAGAGCATAAAAATGACCAAGGCTGAAAATGTGGTCACATACCTTACTAGATTGACACAGGTGAGAGATGCGCTTGGAGCTATGGGGGAGGCCATATTTGACAGTGAGCTTGTGAGAACAACATTGAATGGAGTTTCCAAACAATGGGTTGTTTTTGTGGAGGGCATTGTTGCTAGGGCAAAGCTTCCCAACTGGGAACGTCTTTGGGATGACTTTGTTCAGGAGGAGACCCGAAGAGGTTATGTGCATGGAAGTTTATCTATAGGTCAAGAGGAGGAGAATGTGGCTCTTGCTACCACTAGAAAGAAAAAATTCAAAAAGGTTCTAAAGGGAGGAAACAAGCCCAAGGGTGAAGGGAAGAAAGACATGAGAAAATTCAAGTTCTTTGCATTCCATATGTTTGGGAACTATGTAGGTCAGTGTCCTAACAAGAAGAAGAAACAAACAAGAGCTTTAGCAGCAGTGGAAGCATTTTCCACCAAGTTTGACAAGGAGTTTTCCTTGGTTGTGTGTCTATCCATGAGGACCACTCATTAAGATACTAGGTATATTGACAATGGTGATTCTCACCATGTGACAAGGGTTCGTGAGAACTTGACAGACCTCACACAGATTGGAGATGTTGAGGTAGTGCTTGGAAATGACCAAGAGATCAAGGCAATTGGTTGCGGGACTGTATCATTTCATAGGGAATCTTTGCCTCCCATGTCTTTGACAGAGGTTCTATATGTTTTGGGCTTGAAGAAGAAATTAGTGTCAGTTTCTTCTATTGAGGAGAGGGGCTATGAGGTCTTGTTCCGTGATGGGTAGGTGCTCCTTTACCCAAATGGGTCTAGTATCAGTTCAACCAAAGTGATTGGGACTAGACATGAGAAGTTGTACACACTTATGTTCCAGCCAGTGAGAGCATTGATTCATACTACTAGTAGTAGTGACCTATGTGAGCTATGGCACAAGAGGATGGTGCATTCTCACCATGGGGATTTGAGGCTACTAAGGGATATGGTGACAAGAGTTCCATATTTCAGTTCAGAACACCACAAGTTGTCCAAGGGGTGTGCTTTGGGAAAGTACACCAAGACTGCTTTTCCGAGCAGTGACAGTAGAGAAGTAGGGATTCGTGATCTTATACATTCATATGTATGTGGCCCGATGTATTTGGAATCATTGACTGATTTTCTATACTATGTTGTATTCATTGATGACTTCTCACAGAAGTCTTGGATTGTCTTCATGAAGACCAAAGGATAGGTCTTCAGTCAATTTCAAGAGTTCAAAGCTCTTGTGGAGAACCATATAGGGAAGAAAATTATATTTCTGAGGATGGACAATGGGGGTGAGTATACCTCCAAGGAGTTCATGGAATTTTTTGCAAGAGAGGGCATTAGGAGAGAGTTGACTATTCCTTAAAACCCACAATAGAATGGGGTTGTAGAGAGGAAGAATGAGGCCATTGTTGGGGCTGCAAGAGACATGCTACATGATCAGGGGCTACCATTATTTCTATGGGCTTAGGCATGCTACACTATAGTTTATCTATAGAAAAAGAGTCCTCACAAGGATATGGGGAGCATGACTCCTGAGGAGGCCTTTTATAGGAAGAATCCTAAGGTGGGGCACCTTCATATTTTTGGGTGCATCACTTATTCACATGTCCCTTCTGAGAAGAGGAAAAAGTTGGAGCCCATGATAGAGAGAGGTATCTTTGTTGGGTACAGTGAGACTTCAAAGGCTTTCCATATATACCTTCCTTCATTGAGGAAGACTATCTTGAGGAGGGATGTCATATTTGAGGAGGACAGAGCCTTTAAGAATTCTAGAGAGACAGGTAACGGTGAGTAGTCTTCATTTCAGATTTAGGTGAGTCCACATAAGACTACAGTGAGACAGAGTTTAGGGCCACCAGTTTCAGGGATGATAGGTTCACAGGTGATAGGGCCACAGGGTTCAGGTTCACAGGCTACTGGTCCATAGGTTTCAGGATCGGGTACTCTAGAGTCTACTTCAGGATCATTGTCTTCAGGAGTGGGGTTGAGCAGGGAGAGTCCCCTCCAAGGGACACTAATTCAGAGAGGAGGAATCCCAAGTGGCTTCAGGATACTTTGAGGGAGGCACATGGTTTGATGGGGAATCCCAGATAGGTAGTGAGGGATATTAAACCTCCCGAAAGGTTTTGCAACTACATCGTAATGGTGAGTAGTCTGAGCCTTCCACTTTTGAGGAGGCTTCTTTTAGATAGGTTTGGAGAGATGCCATGATGGTAGAGTACAATTCCATCATGAAGAACAATGTCTGGGAGGTTGTTCCTAGATCTGTGGGGAAGTCAATGGTGATTTCTAAGTGGCTCTATAAACTAAAGCATGATGCAGATGGAAAGATTGAGAAGTACAAATCTCGCTTTGTGTCTCGGGGGTTTTCACAGGTTGAGGGAGTCAACTATGATGAGACATTTGCGTCAGTTTCTATATATACTTCGATCAGGGAAGTGATCTCCATTGCAACAAAGATGGGTTGGAAGATCCACCAGATGGATGTGAAGAGCACATTTTTGAATGGTCTTATACAAGAGGAGGTATATATTGAGAAGCCATTGGGCCTTGAGGTGCATGGGAGAGAGTCTCATGATTGTAGAGTGAAGAAGGCATTGTATGGGATGAAACAAGCTCCTAAAGCTTAGTATTCGAGGATAGATGCCTATTTGTAGCAGTTGGTTTTTGAGAAGAGTGAGGCAGATCCCAACCTATACTACATTGTGGTTGTAAAGGATCCTCTCATTCTTTTTCTATATGTGGATGATCTATTAATTACAGGGGAAAAGAGACTCATCAGTAGCTGGAAGGAAAGCCTTGCTTTATAGTTCAAGATGACTGATATCGAACTGATGCATTACCTTTTGGGATTAGAGGTTTGGAAGGAGCTTAGACACATATTCCTAGGACAGGGGAAGTATGTGTGTGACATTCTAAGCAAATTTCAGATGCAGGATTGTAGGCCCATGGACACTCCCATTATTACCAACTCGAAGAATATTCATGCTTCTGAGTCACAATTGGTGGATTCCACTTTGTATCATCAGTTGATCAGGTCATTGATGTATTTGGTCAATACCAGGCCAAATATTTGTTTTGTTGTCAACACTCTTAGTCAGTGTGGAGCCTAGGAGAGTGCACCAGGTGGAAGAAAAACACGTGCTTAGGTATCTTTGTGGTACGGTAGATTATGGTGTGAACTATCAGAGAGGTGATGGAGTTCATTTGGTTGGATATATAGATTCAAATTGGGCAAGATGTGTCAGTGAAAGGAAGATCACTTCCGGGTGTTGTTTCAGATTGGGCTCAATAGTTGTGTCTTGGTTCATTCGGAATAAAAAGTTAGTGGCTTTGAGTTATACAAAGGTTGAGTATATGGCAGCTAGTTAGGCTAGTTGTGAGGCTCTTTGGCTTCACAAGTTGCTGGTGGGATTGTTCGGCGTGCAGTTGAGGCCTACCGTGATTTACTTTGATAATCAGAGTTGCATCAAACTCTTGGAGAATATATATTTTCATGACAGTTCTAAGGATATCAAGATTCATTATCACTTCATCCATGACTATGTTCAGAGAAGACTTGTGGAGCTACAATACATATCTATAGAGGAGCAGGTTGCATACATACTCACCAAGGCATTGGGCAGAGGCAAGTTTGTATTTTTTAGGGGCAAGCTTGGAGTGGTGAGTAACACTTTCCTGGGTAATAGGGAGTGTTAAATGTTTTAATTAAAAAGTACCTAGGCAAGTGTTTCTCATCCCTAGGTTCCTAAGGGGTGAGAAAGTGCCTAATGTGGGCCCTAGTCATTTAATTTGTGAGATGCAAATTAAAAGGTATCTTTATGACTTTAGTGAGGGTGAGTGAAGAGACGCTCAATCTCATCCACTCATCTAATCCAATCTCAACCATTGGATTAAGAAAATCCTCACCTACGTCATGAGGTCAATTAGGGTAGGAGGGCGCACCCTAGCTAGGGTTGTTGTTCATTCATTGTTGAGAGAGCAAGAGAGAGAGCATTTTCAAGCTTGAGAAGAGGCCATTTTTGCAGATCTAGGGAATGCATCCCAAGGCTTCTATATAGTGAGGAAATCGAGGCATCAAGTATAGCATTGAATGCAAGCCATACTATACAGATTAAACAGGTTGTGCAACAAGTAGAGAAGGCAAATAAATCGATGGAAGGTACAGTCCGAGAAGAGAGGCCATACTGTATGGATTTTTGAATTCCGTACAGTAGGAAAAAAGGAACGAAAACTGAGGAAGAAAAGTATAGTCTGTACTATATGGATTTTGTACAGTCCGTACAACTATTATTCAGGCACAAAAATCGAGGTGAAGATTCTGTGTTATTTAGTGGAAGCTTGGGCACATTTCCCAAGGTGGTCGTATAACATTTATTGTATTGTTTTTGGATGAGACTGTTGACATGAATTTCTAGGTGACTGTACAACATTTTGGAGGAACATAAATCAAGGAGAAGACCTATAATTAATTCTAGAAAATTATGGAAAGAGTTTTGTGTAGTTTCGCTCATTTTCTTGTGTGAAGACTTGACACAGTTATCGAGATAAGTTTGTCATTTAAATTTTTGAACATGAAGATGCTGTAACATAATTTCTCTAAAGCTCCTAAATAATAAAAATCTCCCTCTCACTAGTTTTCCCCTTATGGGTTTTTCTAGGGTCGATGTTAGACCGAAAATATCTATGTCAATATTTTCTGAGTTTTATGTGTTGTTGATATTTTATTTCTGTTTTATAAATGAAGTTCAGAATCCTCATGTTCTAGTTCTTAAAATGTTTTCTGCTGTGCTTAATTGGCTGATATAAATTTTGGGTTTGGGCATTAAACTTTGGCTGAAAAATCAACGAGACTGAAACTGGGTTAGGGTCCGAAATTTTACAAATAAGAGAAGGAATTGAACAAGGATAATTCTTTACCTCCATTCTAGTTTATGACGCTTGGTCATGTTTCTGAAGATTGTTCAATTTCTCCTCATCATTGGATGAAGTTGTGTACAAGGCTTCTAGGAAACCACCTTGGTTCCCTGGTGTCTGGAGAGCATCCTCTATTATCTGACAATATGTGGAGTTATCAACATTTTCATGATAAGAACCATAATTATTATACCTTCCATGGTCACAAGTTGATCTGTTCTTGGAGGGACTTTTTGCCTCCTCAATAGTGTAACATTCTACAACATGTTCTTCCATAGGCATTTGTAACATGAGTTTCAATTTATGATTCTCATCCTCTGCAAATTGTAGAATCCTTATGAGATCTGCATTCTCTTCTTGGATGCATTGGTTGATTTCTTCAAGATATTTGAGCCATGCATTCTTTGATGTTTTTCCCATCTTGTGTTCAACACTTGCAATTCCTATCAATCTTTCTCTGATACCACTTGATATGAAACCGGGTTGACATTGATACCAAGCTTGACTTGGTTTTGGGACACTTAATGACGTTCATATTTACGATTGTAGATCTATAGAACTTGATTGCGTCAAAGGTGAAATTTTTTTTTTATAAATACTTGAATCCAAATTGGATATTAACTTGGTGAATATGTTGCTACTCTCATATATTCATTACTTAATGCATTAATAATCATAATTTTGGAAATAAAACATGCATAAGAAAACATGAGACAAGAGATCACCGAGTTGTTAATGGATTTCACCAGAATCTTGTAGCTATGTCTCTGGATCCACTTGGAATACGAATTGCTTGATTATCCTTTCTTTGAAAGGGATGAAATCTTCACATAAAATGTGTCACATGCTCCTTACAGGGTTGAAACTTGGAGCAACCTTCTTTCACAAAAAGGAGAACTTGAGTCTCTCACATAAGTGACATTTCTTCAGACACTAGAAGGACTACATTTGAGCTATTTCTACATCAAGGGTCAATGATCCATAAAGAATTCATTCCTAGATATTTACATAGGAGGTTTATATATTTTTCCTCAACTACATAATTCAAGGAGACAAGCTCCACAAATTTAGGATCTAATAACCACTCAAGGACAAAAATGAGAAATCATATCAATAAAATTGGAATACCCTTAACTTCCTCCTTGATACTAGGAATCCCCTTGTGGTAAAGTGAGGAAGAGTCAAAACCAGCTCATGAGACCCTTAACTTCCTCCTTAAAACTAGGAAACAAATTTCCCTCTAAAATTAGGAAACTTATTTGTGAGTTGGATTCTCTGACAAAACTAATTTCCCATTTTTACAATTAAATGAATAATACATGATATTCTTAAACTCACTTCAAGAATTAATCATTTTTCCAATTTGCATGAATAACACATGAGTTTCTCACTCACTTAAAGTATTAATCATTTTTACATTTTAAATAAATCATTATTGGGTATTAATTATTCTTTTCCACCTACCATCAATTAGTATTTTAATGATCTTCTCGATGGTGTGCAAAGTAATGACTCCTTGTCTGGGGATCGTCCTGAATCATTGTTCACCTTCGAGAATCATAAGTAATATTTTTCATATCCCAAGGAAAATATATTGTACCTTCATCCTTGGAAACGATGCCAAAAAGATGTTGTAACCTTGAAATGTTCCTAACTCCTTAGGAACTATTCCAAGGAATATCAAAACCTACTTTTGGCCTCAAGTTGTCTCTTGGGCTAGAGGGGGCTCCCTCATATGATTTAAGATATTTGGCTACCCATTGTCACTAAGAAAAAACTCTCCAACATTAAGCTCAGAATGTCATATTTAAATGAATAAGAAAAAGGATAAACAAGGTTAAGGATAAAATTTCAGCAAACAGGAAATAAAGACCATGAATCTGTCATACCAAATATGTTTCCATTAGGCACTAGAATCCCATTCAACAGAGAACAAAATACAAGAATTAAAGGTGGAGGAAAATGAGAAGAAAAAAAAATATCAAATACAACAATGAGTACGAAAGACTTTGTTGGTTTGAGATGAAGAGAAATTACATACACCCTAGGAGTTTATGGAAGTCTTCAAGTATCTGGTAAATGAAAGGATTGTTTGGAATTAACAAATGAATAAGTGAAAGAGTTGATCATGATAATCTATTTATCATTGTTACCCTTATGATAGTAAGTTTCAGGTGTTGGAAAATGTATATATTGAAGGAACATAAAATAGGGCTAAAATAGACTCAAATTCCTATAATTTCAAACTCTTTATCTGCATAAAAACTTCATTCAAAATAGATATGATAAAACCAGATGTAACACAAACTATACTTTATTTATCTTCAGCTCACACAAATCTAAGATAAAAATTACATTATATAATCTATTGATTGATTAACAACAGTGTTGGTCATACAAAATTGTTGTCTATAACTTCATTCAAATGATGAGAAAAGAATAGAGATGTAGCATAATAATATTAATACAAAAAAATGAGAAGAAAATAGGGCCCTATATAAATGAGAGGTGAATCCATGACTGGTTCCCTCCAACTCAGAAAATTTATAGTCAATTTCCTGTTACGCTCATTAAATAAAACCTATCCTACGTTGCCAAAATCGTGAACCTCTAACCCTCTTTCAAGAATTATTTAGTTGTTTCCTTTATCCTCATCAGATGCTTCCTTCATGATGTTGTAGGAAAATCTCCTTGCGGACAGGTAGATTTCCTCTTGAGAGCTAGACCCTTAACTCTAAGACAGAATGTGCTTAACATGGACACTGACTTCCTTTTAGATCTAATCAAGCTGATGAACAAAAGAGAAGGAGGAAGGCATGTACCTTATGAACGTCATTTGTCCCTGCAAGGTCCAGGATGAGCTTCGATCTTGAGCTCCTTGGTAGATGCTGCAATATAAACAAAAGTACAAAAGACTTCCTACACTACCGATATTAGCTCAAACATAGATCCATCTACTGTAGACAAACTTATATTGAACAAGTACAAGTTTGAAAGAAACAAGCCAAGCATTGATTGTATTAATGAGAACAAAGTGTTACTTACAACTATGGATGTGAGTGCAGTAGCTTCATCAAGTTCTCCTCACCCAAATGCTTTCTTAAATAGTCCACACATAGAATGTTGATGTTCCAAATGACATCTTCCTCATGAGATCATAAGTTAGAAGCTTCACAATACTTTCCCGTCACTTCTCATGAGATCATAAGTTTGGTATCTCTAAACTCCTCTGTCCCCCCTCCTCCATGGAAATCCCTCATTATATAGTATTTGGAGGTTTAACCACCATGGAGAGGATCTCTCATCAGATCCACTAAGAAAGGGATCTCTAAGATATTTAGGGAGAAAATATCTCTTCAGGATTTTGGGGAGGAAATATCTCTCAAGGATTTTAAGGAGGAAATATTTCAACTATCCATGAGATCCTCCACCTTCCCTAAAAAATAGGAAACCAAATGTGAAGTGGATTCTCACACTTAATTACTTCCTTTTCCATGAATATTAATAATAATTCATGTGCACTTGATTCTCACACTTAATCAATTTATTTTCCATGAATATTAATAATAATTCATGTGTACTTGGTATTTTGGCCTTCATATAATATATCCCTCCTCCACCTTGACTAGGGATTATGACATAGGTTATTCCATGGTGTCAAGGTGTATGAGACACTTATATGACACTTTACGACACTTAGGGTGAGGTACCTAGGTGTGCAAATTTCATGTGTAACACATGCCTCCAATCCAAGAATTTATTTTCTGAAATAGAATAAAGATAAGACAACTTTGGAGGGTTCTACAAGTCGAAAATTTAGATGTCACATTTATCCTACAAATGAGGGATTTGTTGGAAACAACATTTTCCTGTCTTCATTTGATGCCTTGAAAACTAGAACTTCTCGAATAAATTTTTTTTAATATTATTTTGAAGATAAACACCTCCTTTATAATGTCGACAATGATGTCTCCTTCCAATATGGTTCTCTCATGATTTGACTACTTAGTATCAAGTTATATAACACTCACACTTTCTCATTTTGGCTATTCATATAACGGTTGCATTTTTAAAATAACCCACTTTATGTTGAATATTCAAAGTCATTTGTTTTGATGGAAAACCTCATTGAATGAGATACCATATGGCATGATTTTATTTGGAAATAATTTAACGTGATACCATAAATGATGAATTCAAATTGTGCCACATGTCTATTGATATACCATGTCACCTATGAGCCAAGTTTCATTGCGATGTTGTTTAACTGGTGCCTTTGTACCAAGAATTCTAGGATCATTGGGGATTAGATTGGACCATCAGGATAAATGGGCCACCGGTAAATCAAACCACTGAGATCACTGAGACACTAGACTATGAGAATTGTTGCTTTTTAATTGACCAACTGACCACCAGGACACTGATCCATCGACACTCTGGAACATCAACCTTTCTTCTCTTTATCCATCCACCAAGACCACTGGGACACTAGACCACTAAGAATCTGGAAGGAACAAACACTTATTTTTTTAATGATTTAACGGTCAGTTTGGTTGAATTGAAGATTTCTAAAGATAGCAATTCTACTAAATTTTGACGAAGTCGATTTAGGTTATAAAAAAATTAAATAATGTTTGTATAAGAATTTCATTATTACAAGAAATGAAAGACATCCAAATTTATGCTAAGACAACAAGGGAATTTTGTATAAAGAAATCAGGAAGGAAAAAGAAAGACCCATAGACAATGAAAGTTATTGGTAAATTGGTAGGCCTTATGTCAGGTAAGCTTTATATGCAAAATTATGTTGATCCCAGTAGCCCCATTCTAAAACTTCATATCAATAATGTTGCAATTGCAAACACGTTAATAAATTTAGGAGCAACAACAAATTTAATGACAAAAGGTACCATGGATGAATTTCAATTGTCTAATCTCTACAATACACCCATAATTTCACAACTAGTTAATAGATCAACGATAAAACTAGAAGGTTTATTAGAGGATATAATAGTCTCCTTATATTCTTGGGAGTACCCCTATAGATTTCATAGTTTTATAGCCAAAATATAACTTGGGTGGACACCCACTAATCTTAGGAAGGCCTTGGTTAGCTACAACTGATGATTTCATTAGTTGTGGATCAAGGAACATGACAATTACACATGGGGATTTGGTTAAGAAATTCAAATTATATCCATCTAATAAATATTTAACTAAATCATAATTTCCGTAATGCTTTCAAGATAAAAATGATGATGATGAATTATTACAACCTATCTGAACTATAGACCAAGTTAAGAATTTGAAAAAATGATATCAAGGAAAATCAAATCATCAATTTTATCAATAATTCTGATTCTACTCAATATCATGCGGCATAGTATACTTTTGATCATAATCATATATTGGAAAAATATTTCAATAAAATTGTACTATGGATAGTCTATAAACAATTTTAGGTTCAATATACTTTGTTAACTCAATATCAGAATCAAGTAGCACCACTGTTGAAATTTATCAAGGAAAAACCTTAAGTGTTGATTCTAAACATGAAGACTTTCAGAAAGGGCAATTAATCAAGAAGCTACCAAAACATTTTGGTGCATTCACATGGAAATATACCGACATGTGTGGAATCCATAATAATACATGTATTCATTATATTTATATAGAGGGTAATTCTAGTCCTATCAGACAACCCCAAATATGCATGAACCCACTCTTGAAGGAAAATGTAAAAGATGAACTGTAGAAAATACTAAATGTTAATTGCATATGTCCAATTTACAATAGTCAATGGGTTTCTTCATTAGTGTTTTCTCTTAAGAAAAGTGGTAAATGGCATGTTTGCATATAATATAGGAAATTGAATAAAGCAACCCTGAAAGATCATTTCCCCCTATTATTTATAGATCAATTTTTAGATACATTAGCAGGCGAAAAATACTTTTTCGTTCTAGATCGGTTTTGTGGTTCTAACCAAATTAAAATTTCTCTATAGGATCAATCTAAAACAACATTCACATTGCCATTGGGAACCTTTTCCTATAGAGTAGCACCTTTTGGGTTGTGTAATTCACCTACTACTTTTCAACATGTTGTATTAGGTATCTTTTTTGAATTGATACATGCTTGCATAGAAGTATATATAGATGATTTCGTTATCCATGGAGATAATTTTGAGGAAGCATTAGAAAATTTAGGAAAAACTTTAATGATATGTCAATAAACTAATTTGTCATTGAGTCATGAAAAATGCCATATATTATTGATTGAGGGAATGTTTTTGGGTCATTGTGTTTCATCTTCAGTAATAAAAGTGGATCTAGCAAAGATTTAAGTCATTTCCAAGCTTGCAGGGTTAAAGACCCAAAAATATTTTAGAAGTTTCTTAGGACATCCTAGTTACTATAGATGATTTATTGAAAATTTCACAAAAAATGCATCTCCATTATGTAAAATTCTCACTAAAGATAATGAATTTTTATAGAATATTTCCTACCAAACTACATTCAAAAAATTGAAAGAGAAATGCTTTGTAGCTCTCGTCTTAAAGAGGGAAAAACTTTCCCCTCCCATTTCAAATATTTATAGATTCTTCAAATACAGCTTTACGAGAAATGCAAGGGAAAAAGGAAAATCAAGTATCTTATGCCATTTATTTTATGAATAAAAACATGACACCCCCTTAACTAAATTATACAATTATAGAAAAATAGTTCCTTGTTTTAGTGAATTGATCTAGCTAGATTTCGGTGGCCTCCCGCGTATTCCAACTAGCTCATTTTAGAATTTTTCCAGCGTGGAAGTTTGTTTCTAGTTTTCGGGTCCCCAAACAACATTTTTTGGGATCACCATGGTCAAATTATAAACATGGTTATATTATTATGGAAACATGTGTATTCTTGAGATATACCTTTCCAACTAGGTATCGTGTGCCTAAAATGAAAATCCCATGCAAAAGTTACGACCCTGGGAAGTTGATGTACTAAGTTACCCCAACAAGGCCCACATGAGTTTTGGCACTTAATCTCCTATGGTTAGGTTTTTGGATGTATAGGGTTTTGGCATTCCTGTTTATTGTAAAATGTCTTGGAGAGCCTCATTGTAACCATATTCTTACGAATGATTACAGCCATCACATCTCTTCTCAGAAATACACCACCACCATTCTAGCAAGTTTGTTTTTTGTTGCATTTTATAGTTTCAACACATTTTCTTATTGAACAGAAACCAGTTTTACTGTATCTCTGTTATTCTTGTGTTTCTGCATTAATAATATTAATCACATGTATTCATTTCATTTTTCTCATAAAATCTAGATTATTGGGATCAGAGTGGTCTACTCCTTGTCGTTATTAATGCATGTCCCTAACGAGGTTAGGGTACAAAGAATTGGGTCTCGAGCTTGTTTTTGTTGAGGAAAAAATATATCACACCCAAGCAACCTCTCATGGAGGGAGAAAAGAAACACAATGGGATAGGACTCATGAGATACTTTCAAAATGTTTCTCGAGGAAGCCCTCACACAACATAGGAATGAAATGATGGATAGTTTTACACAAATCCTTTGGTGGCTGGCAATAGGCGATGCATATTCCTCGAGTGGAGGCACTGCCCCTATCAAGGTGCAAATCAACTTTTATATTCCCATATTTGAAGGTCATATAGACACAAGTGTTGTAGAAAAATTGTAATGGCTCTAACTTAATTATAACAACCATTAAATTAGAACATCACAGTAAAATTTAATAATTACTACATCTAGCACATTTAAAATCTAATTTTTCAAGTAATAAAATTTAATAACAATTTACTTCAAAATAATTCGTAACTCTAACCTGAACCTGATGTTGTCGCTTGCTTCCTTAGC
Source organism: Picea mariana (assembly GCA_032191745.1). NCBI lineage: Eukaryota > Viridiplantae > Streptophyta > Pinopsida > Pinales > Pinaceae > Picea > Picea mariana. The sequence goes on from JASDQU010101103.1 coordinate 508,109, forward strand.
TTGAACCTGATGCTTCTCTTTAGGACACCCCAAAACCAAACTCCCTGCCAACTAGTAGCACCTAGCCCTAGGACATCAATGGATGTCCTAGCCCTCCGAGCCCAAAACCTCTGCAGCTCCCCGGTGCACTGTAAATTCCACTGTAGATTTCACTCTCTCCAATCCTCCAAGCTCTCCCCCTCTCGTAAAATGAATCCTCCTCCCAACTCCTTTCTCCCCCCCCTTATTCCTCCTTCACCACCCCCCTACATTAACTCCCACCTAACTCTTTATTACACCTTATCCATTCATTCATTACTTATCCTAACGTATTGGATACATTATCCCTTGTGGGATACGTAACCCAATTTAAACATTATA
>JASDQU010101103.1:514672-537915 GCA_032191745.1 Picea mariana
TTTTAAAGTTTAAGAGTATCACTTAATAGTTTCACTGTGACTAGAAAATGAAGTATATAGTCCTCAGGTAGTCCTGGCTGTTTAAGTCAAAAGGTGGTGTTACATACACCCCACCTTCGAGAAACATGTTCTCGAGGTGGTCAAAATAGTGAGGGATAATCTCACTGTAGTGTCTCGGCATCTTCCCAGGTAGCAGATCCTGGACTATACTTGTCCCACTGGACCTTAACTTGGTCTACTAGACGGTTCCTGAGCTGTCGGACTCTACGGTCCAATATGCGTAATGGTTCTACCGTTAGGGTTCCCACGTCTGACACCTGCAATTCCTTCCAATTTAGTTTATGTGATTCATCAGCAACATAATGACATAAAACAGATACATGAAATACATTATGAGTTTTATGCAAGTGGGGTGGCAGTACGCGACGATAGGAAATGGGTCCAATTTTCTCTTGGATCCTGAATGGTCCTATAAACCGAGGTGACAACTTTGTCCCCTTCCTGAACCATATGGTACTCTTATTAGGCCTAATACGAATGAAAACTTGGTCTCCCACTTCATAACTTCGGTTGGTCCAATGTGCATCTGCATAGCTTTTCTGTCTATCATGTGCCTCCTTTAGCCTCTGCCTGATCTGAATCACTTGTTCCTCCATTTCCTGAATCAATTCTGGCCCAACTGTTACTCGGTATTCTAGTCTATCCCAACTCAATGGCGTTCTGCATGGCCTCCCGTACAAAGCTTCGTAGGGTGGCATTCTAATGGAACTATGATAACTGTTATTGTAGGCAAACTCTACCAAAGGTAGGTATTTCTCCCACTGGGTCTGATTATCCATCACATACATCTGAAGCATGTCTTCCATGACTTGATTTACTCTCTCAGTCTGCCCATCTGTTTCAAGATGATAAGTTGTGCTTAAGTTCAACTGAGTCCCCAACGCTGACTGTAAACTTGTCCAAAATCTAGAAGTGAATCTGGAGTCCCTATCTGAAATGATCTTCTTAGGTATTCCATGCAAACAGATAACCTCTCTTACAAACACACGTGCCACATCAGTGACATCGTAAGTGTCTCTAACCGGAATAAAATGAGCACTCTTGATTAACTTATCCACTATCACAAGAATGACATTGTGTCTATGGGATGTGAGTGGAAACCCCACAACAAAATCCATAGAGATGACTTCCTACTTCGACATAGGAACATCATGTGGTTGTAGGAGGCCTGCTGGGTGATGGTTGTCGGCTTTCACTTGTTGACACTCTAGGCATTTGGCGACGAAATGGACTACATCGCGTTTCATGCCTACCCAAAAGAAGATCTTCTTCATATCTGCGTACATCTTTTTCACACCAGGATGCGCACAATAAAGTGATCTATGGGCTTCCTTCAGTATGATGCTTCGAATATCCCCATTCTCAGGGATGTACATCCTTCCTCGATATCTTAACAATCCGTCTGTTTCCAAACTATACCCTTCGTACTTTGGATCTAACTGCCTCCCATTCTGGAGGTTTGAAGTAACCATTAAATACCAATTGTCTCCTTGGAGTTGTTCCAACACACGTTCCCTTAGATTGACCTTTAAGGGTACCAAGGAGAAGATTCGTGGTCTCCTACTCAAGGCATATGCGACCACATTTTCCTTTCCCTTGATGTACGATATACCAAAATCGTACTCACTCATAAACTCACTCCATCATCTTTTCCTGGCATTCAGATCTCTTTGAGTGAAGAGATGTTTTAAACTTTGATGGTCTGTTTTGAGCTCAAAGTTTCACCCAACAAGGTAGTGCCTCCAAAGTTTCAGAGCTAGCATTACAGCTACCAACTCTAAATCATGAGTCGCATATAACTCTTCGTGTTTCTTCAACTTCCTTGATGCATAAGCTATCACTCCTCCATCCTGCATTAGCACGGATCCCAACCCTTTCTTCGAGGCATCCGTGCAGACCGTGAAATCTTTTTCCATATTCGACACTCGTAGAATTGGCGCACTAGTTAGTAACCTCTTAAGCTCAATGAACGCCCTATCACACTCTTCTGTCCATTCATATCTCACCCCCTTGCGTTGCAAAGTGGTGATGGGTTTCGCTATTTTTGAGAATCCTTCTACAAATCTCCAGTAATAACCTGCTAGCCCCATGAAGCTCCTCACCTCATGGGCATTTTTCGGCACTGGCCATTCCATAATGGCCTTTACCTTTTCTGGGTCCACAGAGATTCCTTCGCCGGAAATGATATGACCTAAATAGTGGATCTCTTTCTGGAAGAAGGAACACTTCGATAGTTTCCCATACAATTTGTTCTCTCTAAGGCAGGACAACACTATTCGCAAGTGTTCCACATGTTCTCTTTCATTCTTGGAATAGATGAGGATTTCGTCTAAAAAGACTTGTACAAAACGGTCTAAGTACTTCCGGAATACACCGTTCATGAGGCTCATGAATACTGCTGGCGCATTGGTCAATCCGAAAGGTACTACAACAAACTCGTAATGTCCAAACCAAGTTCGAAAGGCCGTTTTTGGGATATCACCTTCCTTAATCCTTAGTTGATGATACCCTGATCGCAAATCGATCTTTGAGAATACTGCTGCTCCTTTCATCTGATCGAAGAGGTCATATATTCGAGGCATTGGGTACCTATTCTTCACCGTAGCACGATTCAAGTCCCTGTAGTCTATACACAGTCGTAAGGATCCATCCTTCTTCTTTACAAAAATTACCGGTGCGCCCCAGGGCGAGACACTAGGACTTATTAGCCCTAAGTCCAGTAACTCTTTCAGCTACATTTGCAATTCACAAAGTTCCGGCGCTGTCATCCGATATGGAGTTTTGGAAATTGGTTCTGCACTAGGTTTTAGCTCAATAGTGAAATCAAACTCCCTTTCCGAAGGTAACCCTAGTTACTCGTTCGGGAAAACATCTTGGAATTCTGACAAGACCGGGTACTGATCTAATGAGGGTCCCTTCCTGTCTTTCACTACCTCTACTACATAAAGTTGACACCCTTGTCTCAAGCATCGCTTGACCTTCATAGTTGATATAAAGCGTAACGACACTTTTCTCTGTACACCCTGGATTTCTACTGGTCTTCCTTCATCATCGACACAAAGAACCTTCTTTGCGAAACAATCTACCAAAGCTTGATGAGCTGCTAACCAATCCATTCCAATGATTAGGTCATACGTCCCAAGAGCAGTGACGTATACTTTCAACCTGGTACTACACACTCCCAGGTCTACTATACAATTATCGACAGTAGGTCCTACTGCTTGTTTTTCCCCCGAAGCCATCTCGACTTGTTTAAAGTCATCGTGCTCGTAGGCTGCCAACCCACTCTTTTCTAATGCAGATGGTGAAATGAAACTATCTGTCACACCAGAATCAAATAAAATCTTAACATTGATATGATTTAGTGTACCTGACGACTCCACCACCGTGGATTGATGTTCGGCCTGGCGGTTATTAACTGTTGCATGAATATGGTGGCTGCTACTTGCCCTCCCCATCGGCGCCTTTCCTTCTCTATGCACGAACCCTGATTGTAACTCCGGGCAGTCATGCTGGTAATGGGGTCCCCCGCACCCCCAACAGGTAACACCCGATTGAACCTGTGCACTATTATGTGTCTGTCTTTGAAATGAGTTCCTTCCCCTGGAACCCCTGCCCCTGCTCACTGTTCCCTGATATGGTCGTGGTCCTATCTGCACCGTTGGCGATGAATGAGATGCTACACTCGCCGCCATTGAAATCCCTGTAGCTACTGTTCTTAGCGTGAATCTGTTACCATATGGTGGTGGCCTTGAGCCCCCTCCCCTAGGAAATGTCTGCGGGGCCTTTCCTACGAATCCAGGGCAATGCAGAAATGTCGATCTTGCACCCCCAGTTAAGTTCATATGTTCTTCCACGTAACGCGCACTTTCCATTGCCTCCGCTACTGAAGACGACTTCCACATCCTCACCATAGCTCTTATCCTGGGGTTCAATCCATAGATGAAACGCTCTTCTTGTCGTTGGTCACTATCCATATATGACACATATTTGACCAGTTCCATAAACCTGATCTCGTATTCTTCTACCGTTTTGTTTCCCTGTATTAAAGCATGAAATGCCCCAACCTATTGCTCCTCGTAGTACGCTGGTAGATATTTCCTCCTAAACCTTTCCTCGAAAAGTTCCCAAGATACTGTGTCTGGGGTAAAATGCAATTGTCTTTCCAGGTTACCCCACCAGTTCAGGGCGCTATCCCTTAACTGAAAAATGGCAATCTTCGCCTTTGAGTTGGACGCATAGTCCCTTAAGGCAAAACACCTGGTCATGCCTTCCAACCATGCTTTCGCGCGTTCATTGGCGCGACCTCCGGCAAACTCCGGAAGTTTGATCTTTTGCAACTCTCGCATGATGTCTTCAGGTGGAGGTCCTCCCCCTGAATCCCTCGACGCTTCTGGATTACCCGCTTCAGACGGTGGGGGTTCCACTTCAATCCCTGCCGGTTGTCGCCCCTTTAAAGTCTCATTGATGGCTTCCAACGAGCGCAGTATGAGGGTGAGTTCGGGCGATGGCGGTGGTGGTGCTGGCGGTGCTTGCGACGACACTCCACTACCTCGAACTCCTCGAGTCCTGACCATCCTGTGTGCTTTGACCTGCATCAACCAAAGTTGTCAGGGTGAGTTCCAGGATGTTTTAAATTGGTGCTACTAAACTTTAGAAATAGGGTAGGCGTAATTTTTCTTTACTTGTCTGTAAACAGACATTACTCCATTAGGGGATTGGCTCGGTGAGGGTTAGGTTTAAGCATCTAAGCTTCGTTTCTTCACCCCTACGAAAACAAATATTGGTTTTCTACCCTATAGCTACGTTAGCTTTGTGCCTCTATGCTTACGCTCCTAGTGCATATGCCGCCTCGTTCCCACTTGTGCTAGTCTGAGCCCTTTTTGTTTACGCTTACAATTTGACTAAAAATAACTTCCTTCCTTATGTTTATTAATTTTCTCCGAGAGGCGTACACCTACTGACAATGGGCACAATCAATGATCTTTTAATCTTAATTAACCTAAAACCATTATCTGATGGCTATGTATTGATGATGCTGGCATATTCTTAGTCATCCTCCAATATCAATGGGTCTGATTTATCATTCATAACTTTCTTGCATTTATCACAGCATCCGTTAACATGTTTACTTTTTAACATTTACCTAATCACATAAAAAAAATTCTTTAAGGTTATATAATTACTACGTTTAACAATTAAATAAGATAAAACTGCGGAATCTAAATAATTATCCCCATCTGCCAGCCGCGTTTCTGCGTTTTCCAGCGCTATGTACCTTTCGGCACTAGTGTTCTTCTTAAGGCGCTTTACTTGGTGGGTGGTCTTGGGTACAACAGTTAAAGTATTTATAAGTAAACTTATTTGTAAAAGAAGCAACGCATGGCGCGTTGGTAGGGCGGATTTTGTAAAGACTCGACCGGTGGAAGGAGGTCCGAGGTTCAATCCTCACGCACTCCATAAAAATTTATACTTAGCCCTAACTAACATTTTATTAAGGTAAATAACTTAACTTAACTTAGTTAATTAGTTAATTAACTTAACCTTAACTTAACTTAATTAGTTTAATACTTAATCTAATTTAGCTCTAACTTAATTTAATTTAGCTAATTTAACTTAATTTAATTTAATTAATTTTTCTTAATTTAATTTGAAATTTAAATACCATAATAATAATAAAAAAAATTAATCTTATTTTAGAAATAAAAAAAATTAAACCCTTAATTTATTTCAATTAAAATAATAATAAATAATAAATAAATAAAAAATAATAGGAAGGCCACGTTTTATTTCTCGTGAGGCGTTGGGCGTTGGCATGTGGCATGGGGCATGCATTGTGTTCACATGCATGCCTCGTGTATTAAGTAGTTATCTCCATCAGCCATCCTTGCACTACACCTTTTCCTCTCTGCGTTCGCTCTTGTTCTTATTGTTCGTGAGGCCTTAGGAGGAACACTAGGGCCGAGGGTTCGAGAGTAGCAGTGACAATGGGTATTAACTTAATTGCCGGTGGAAAGAGCAAGCAGACCAGGTGTACTGCTCCCAAGAGCGAGGATATTTACCTCAAGCTCCTCGTCAAGTTACCAATGCAGTGATTTTGAAGAGGCTGTTCATGAGCAAAACCAACAAGCCACCGCTATCGCTTTCTCTTTTGGCTCGTTACATGCAGGATAAGGAAGATGAGATTGCAGTGGTTGTGGGAACCATTACAGATGATAATAGGGTTTATGAACTGCCTCCTGTGAAGATAACTGCTCTCAGATTTACAGAGACAGCGAGAGCTCAAATTACCGTCAAATTTACAGGTTCTTTTGCAAGACAAGGGATACTTTGAATTTGCGTCCATTATCGTCTGCGTGCGAGGTATTTGCATCGACGGATGGCCGTCGCTAGGGTTTTCGTGACGTGCATTTCATTCGGTGGAATGCTTCAGATTCCTCATTTCGTGACTCGACAACACGATCGCTTGAGCTCGCACATGCAGCAGGGAGTGAACATGACGATGGCCAAGACACTCTCATTGTAGAGCCCTTCCGTCCGATTAACAATGTCCGCATAAGTCGGTCATTAATCCTATCATGCACAGTATCATGTCTGAAGTGGGGATGAAGGTCCAAATGGTTCACCCGCTGAGCAGGAAATGGAGATGACAAAAAAAATGGGGGAAGTTGTGCAGCACTGCGGTTCGGTTCCTGCCACTCTTCCAGGTTTGGTCCCTCTGGTTAGATTTCGAGTTTCCTTTTCTGTTTAGCACTCTGTTTTGGTTTTCCCTATGGATTGGCTCGTTATTGGGACTAGGGCTCTCCATCCACAGTCGGGTGGCTGGAAATCTCTGCGATGACCTAGGGGTCCCTCTCCTCAAAGCGTATCCACCATGCAGGTCAATGATTTCGGAGGCTGCTACATGGTGCATTGATTCTAGTGATATCCGATGCCTATCCCATGCGGATTCGGTCTCAGTTGGCTTATACAAAAATCTCTGATATTTAATAAAAGTCTTTATGGCTTGTCTGCCAATTCAGTTTTCATGCCAACTTGTTGCCGTGGGAAATTTAGTTTTCTACTACATTCATTTAGAGGTACGGCTTTGGAATATTTTGATGTCTTATATTTGTAACTTGTTTTTTTTTTTTATGTAGTTGCTACTGCACTCTACCGTTTGCCACTGTTTTTCTTCCTTGGTAATATAGATCCCATATGCTATATTCTAGTTAGCCGGAACTATTTTCAGAAATCTTGGTATTCTCGTCCTTTGTTTGCGAAATTGAATTGATTTTGAAAATAAATACATTTTCTGACGGTGTCTTCCAGCCTCAGAAACTCCAGGATGGAATTGAATGGTGTTTTAGAATTAACGTGGAGTGAAACCCTAGATGGGCCAAGTCTGTAAACATTGGTTTAACTTGCAAGTCAGGATTGGTTTAACTTATTAGGTTAGGGTGGTGTTGAATTTTGTCTGAAAGGTTGTTTCAAGTGTCAATTTGTGAAGATGGGAACATACGTTTTACCCTATCATTTGATAAGTTGCAAGTCAGGATTACGCAGATAAGCTGAAAGTCTAATTCTAAAGAAGAATTAATTTTTCTATCTTATAGATGCATTTCTTCTCCCTCCATGGATTCGATCGGGACCAGTGGTCCCAGTCGTTTTTTTTTTTGGTAATATTGTTGTGCAGAGCGTTACTATTTTCGCCTTTACTATTTTTGGGATATGAAAGGTATATAAAAGATGTATATACAACACTATTAAAATTTTGTGGATACTTTTGCACATTTTTTACTATAAACTATTTGTAATTCTGTGTATAACTATGTAAACTGTTCGTAATTTTTTTTTTTATAACAATGGAAATAAATTTTTTGCAATTGTTTGTAATTCCAGTTTATAATAGTTTGCAATTCTTTATTTTATTTTATTTTTATTAATGTTCTATGTTTTATGTGTTTTATGTGCAGGTTAAGCTAAGCGTGACTGGAGTTTCTCAAAAGAATAAAAACTACCCCTTATTTAGGCCCTCGGTTCCAGATTTGAACCAGGGATCTGATACCAATTGTAATGGCTCTAACTTAATTATAACAACCATTAAATTAGAACATCACAGTAAAATTTAATAATTACTACATCTAGCACATTTAAAATCTATTTTTTCAAGTAATAAAATTTAATAACAATTTACTTCAAAATAATTCATAACTCTAACCTGAACCTGATGCTGCCACTTGCTTCCTTAGCTTGAACCTGATGCTGCTCTTTAGGACACCCCAAAACCAACCTCCCTGCCAACTAGTAGCGCCTAGCCCTAGGACATCAATGGATGTCCTAGCCCTCCGAGCCCAAAACCTCTGCAGCTCCCCAGTGCACTGTAAATTCCACTGTAGATTTCACTCTCTCCAATCCTCCAAGCTCTCCCCCTCTCGTACAATGAATCATCCTCCCAACTCCTTTCTCCCCCCCCTTATTCCTCCTTCACCGCCCCCCTACATTAACTCCCACCTAATTCTTTATTACACCTTCTCCATTCATTCATTACTTATCCCAACGTATTGGATACGTTATCCCTTGTGGGATACGTAACCCAATTTAAACATTATATTTTATTATCCACCCCTTGTTTAATACTTAATTAATTAATTAATTAATTAATAATCAAATTAATCATTAACCATATTGATTAAAGAGTTAATTATACTTAAATTAAGCATAGTCAAGAGTAACTAATTAATAACAAATAATTAGTTAAGGTTATTTAATAACTAATTATAGTTTAGCTAATTTTTAGAATTATTTATTAAATTAATCATCTTAATAATTAAGGGTCGTTACAAAAATGGTTGAATCTGCTAGAAGGGTATTTTTATGTCCATAAATTTTGAAAGAGAGAAAAGATTATGTTTGCACTCCTCAAGGCCATTCCACATGTCAAATATTGGTGGGAGAATTTTTGTGAGAAAAAGGAAACATAAGAACCCTCATTATTTATAGTCATGGAAACCTGGAAGTCCTTTAGGGATGCTATGAAGGAACAATACTACAATGTCGAAAGTTATGATGACCAGTATACAAAATGGACCACACTGTGGTGGGAAAGATACCAGGCAGTGCTAGAGTTCAAAAATATCTTTCATATCTTGTGCACCAAGTTGGGTATCAAATATTTTGAGTGACATATGGTGATAAAGTATCACGGTGGTCTACATAGATACATTTAGGCCGAAATGGAGTTTTTGGACATCTCATCCTTGGGTGCAGCCTATAGATATGATGTCAAAATCGAGCAAAAGATTAAACAAAATATGCGACAATTTGGGGTTGGGAACCCCTCAGATCAAAAGAAAGTAAAGGGAATATCCAACCTATAGAAAAAATGATAGAGCAAAGGTGGACAACCTTAAGACAACTAGTCTAGGCCATAAGAAAAGAAGGACATCGAAAAGACAAAGAAATATATTAGGAAGTGGTGTGACTTCCATAAGATGCCCTCGCATAACTATGTTGATTGTCGCTCAAAGAAATGAATGGTGGTTGAGGTGAAATCTTTTGAATCATATGCAGGTTTTGACTCTGAGTTAAAACCAGAAAGGGGTAGACATTTTATTGATGAAAAATCTAGTGCCATTGTTGCTACCACCAAGGTCCAACTCAGTGAACTAGATGAGCCATAAGAAGGTGAGTGCCTCTTTCATTCACAGATGTGGGTAAAGGGCACCCCGCCACACTTTATCATTGATACCGATAGCTAGAAGAACCTCATCTCAGAAGATGTCATCAAGTGGCTAGCCCTATTGACAATGTCGCACCCACAACCCTACACCATTGGATGGCTCTGCCAAGGAAGCAATCTTTGCATCAGCAAATAGTGTCACCTCTTGTACGACATCAATCCCTTCAAAGATGAGGTATAGTGTGATGTTACTTCTCTCAAAATTTGTAATTTTCTTTTGGGTCAAACTTATTTATGGAAACTTCATGTTGTATATGAGTCTAGGCCTCACAATGTTATTATTACTTTGAACAGGAAATTGTACAAGATACCCAAGGTAGTTCCACCTAATGCTATTTCCTTAATCTCTGCCAAGAAATGTAGGAAGGTCATCTCTCAGACTGGGAAGTTTGTCTTCTTAGTGATTCTCTCTCAGAGTGAGCGAAATATTTCATCCACTTCCAAGGCCTCTTTGGTTGACCTCTCCACACAGTAGAAGTAAGTGGAAAAGGTTGTGGCAGAATACAAAGATATCTTCTCCTCACTTACCAAGGTACCTTTGCATTGTCAGGTCAAGCATCCCATCAATCTGAACCTGAGCGCACCATTTCCTAATGGTCCATTATACTACCTCTCTCTATTAGAAAATGAGGAGATCAAGTGATAGATCCAAGAACTACTCCACAAGGGGCACATTCGTCCCATATCATCACCTTGTGGGATCCCAATCGTGTTGGTGTAGAAGAAGGATGAGACCTGGTGACTCTGCATTGATTATCGATCCTTGAATAAAATCATATTCAGGAACCGATACCAGATTCCTTGAATCGATGATCTCCTTGATCATATCAAGGGGGGTAAACACTTCAATAATATTGATCTAAAGTTTGGATACCACCAACTTGCTATAGAAAAAACAGATGTATGGAAGACCCCTTGAAGTCAAAATAAGGTCTTTTTGAATGGATGATCATGTTGTTTGGTTTGAAAAATGCTCCAATAGCTTTCATGAGGATGATGGAAGATATCCGACAACATTTCACTAATGCTTTTGTAGCAGTGTATCTAGATGACATCCTCATCTACAAAAATACTTGGGTGGAACACTTGCAGCATATTTAGTAGGTTTGGAAGACCCTACGGTAACACAAGCTATATGCCAACTTTGAAAAATCATCCTTCGACATGGACAAGATCTAGTACCTAGGTTACATCGTGGATCAACATGGTGTGTATGTGGATCTAGGTCATTCATGACTGGACAACTCCAACCACACTCACTGATATTTGGAGCTTCTTAGGCCATGTAAATTTCTATCATAGGTTCATGTTGGGATTATCCCATATTACATGGGACCTCAACCAAGTATCCATGGGTGGTAGTAAGGAAACATTTGTGCGGGGCCTGTCCTAACAACTAGAATTCTATGATTTAAAACAACGCTTATGCTTATCCCTAGTACTTTCATTATCGAACCTACAACAACCCTTTGATATTTTAGAAAGATGTTTCAGACTATGTTGTGGGCACAATTCTCACTTAGCACAGCCACCCCGTGGCCTATCATGGTGAGAAACTATTAGATTTTGTTTGTAAGTACCCTACTGATGACAAATAAATGTACTCCATTATGCAAACCTGTTGCTAGAGGAGACATCACATTCTCGATAAGGAGACAATCATCCACATGAATCATAAGCCATTGTAGTTCATGCGGACATAAGGAAAATTGAAAAATGATTGGCATTAGAAGTTGTCCACATAATTGCAGCAGTTCAACCTGAGCATCAAGTATAAAATAGGTAGTACCAACTGAGTCATTGATTTCCTTAGCTAACCTCCAGTCACAACACTCACCATGATGTTATACTCTTGCCACCATGATACCTACAGATGGCCCAACCTCTATGCGACAGACCCTAACTTCGCCACCACATACCAAATGTTTGGTGAAAAATCAGTTGTCACTAATTTCCATCTTCAGGAAGGGATATTGTGTCAATTGGGCTATGTCTCCATTCGATCAAGAAAGAGAGCGAAGACAATTTTGGAATCCCACTATAGTCGGGTGTCAAGGCACTTCATCGTTGAAAAGATAGCAGCAATGTTGAAGAAACATTTCTACTGGCCGAAATTTTGACAGGATGTCAGCAAGTATATTAGATCTTGCACTGCCTATGCTATTTCTAAATCAACCACTAAGAAATAGGGCCTGTACACCCTAATTCATACTCCTGATAGGCCATGGGAATCCATCTCAATCGACTACATGTTAGGCCTTCCATCCACTAAGAGGGGAAATGATTGTGTTTTTGTGGTTGTTGATCGCTTTTCCAAGATGGCGATCTTGGTCACTTGCAAGAAGAGCATCACAACAGAGGCCACTTCCAATATATTCTTTGACCATGTGGTCTATATGGATATTTGTGGCCACCCAAATTTTCTAATTGGCTCAAAACAATATTTTGGCAATTTTGGTAATTTACTATTTTTAGCAGTTTTTTACTTTTAGAGCCATTTTGAGGCCCTAAACGATGTTTTTTGGAAAAATGGGTTTGAAATATGTTAGTTCCTTTAACATTGCACCTAAAATGGATCTCCTTGATGATACCTTTCGAACGTTCTATCATACTCCTAAACTAGAGATCGTATGCAAAAGTTACGACCCCGAGAAGTTGATGTACTAACTTACCCAAACGGGGCCCACATGACTTTTGGCTCTTCATATCCTAGGGTTAGGTTTTTGGATGTATAGGGTTTTTTGCATTCCTTATTATTGTAAAAAGGCCTTCAGAGCCTCATTTTAATCATCTTCTTGCGAATGAGCGCAACCGTCACATCTCTTCTCAGAGATAAGCCGCCACCATTCCAACAAGTTTATTTCCATTGCATTTTACAGTTTCAACTTATTTCGTTATTGAATAGAAAACCAGTTTTACTGTATCTCTGTTATTTTTTGTTAAGCACATGTTAATAATATGTATTCATTTCATTCTTCTCATAAAATCTAGATCACTGGTATCAGAGCGGTCTTTTCCTTGTCGTCTTAATGCATATCCCCAACAAGGTCGGAGTACAAAGAGTTGGGTCTTGAGCTTGTTTCTCTTGAGGAAAAAATATCTCACACACCCAAGAGACCTCTCATGGAAGGAGAAAATAAATATGACAGGACAGGAGATCCTTTCAAATTTTTTATTGAGGAAGTCCTCAGGCAACAGAGGAACGAGATGATGGATAGTTTCGTGCAAATCCTTCGGCGTCTACCAACAGACGATGCATCTTCTTTGAATGGAGGTGTCGCCCCATTGAAGGTACAAATAAACTTCAATATTCCTATATTTGAAGGTCATATAGATGCAGATGTTGTAGATAAGTGGTTGAATCTACTAGAAGGGTATTTTTCTATCCATAACTTTTTGAATAGAGAAAATATTATTTTTGTGCTCCTCAAATCCATTCCCCATGTCAAAGATTGGTGGGATACTTTTTGTGAGAAAAAATAAATATAGGAACCCTCCTTATTTATAGTCACTACCACCTCAGAATCCTTCAGGGATGCTATTAAGGAACAATACTACCCTATCAGAAGTTATGACGACCTATTTACCAAATGGACCACACTACAACAAGAAAGAGACCAAGCAGTGCCATATTTCAAAAATATCTTCCATCCCTTACACACCAAGATAGGTATCAAAGATTCAGAGTGACATCTAGTTCTCAAGTATCACGGTGCTCTGCATAGATACATCCAGACCAAAATGGAATTTCTGGGCATCTCATCCTTGGGCGTAGCCTATCGATATGTTTTCAAAATCAAGGATAAGCTCAAACAAAAGACACGACCATTTGGGCTTGGAAAAGAAGTCCAAGAAGTAAGCAAAGATGGACACCAGAAAGATAAAGAAAGATACTGGGAAGTGGTGCAACTTCCATAAGAGCCCTTGGCAGAACACTGCTGACTGTCGCTCAAATCATCCATTGGTAGTCAAAGTGAAAGCCTCTAAATCACATGAGGATTATGACTTTGAGATAGAACTAGAAAGGGGAAGACTGATCATTGATGCGGAACCCAGTGCCACCATTGCTACCACCAAGATCCATCCTGGTGAACCATATGAGCTAGAAGAAGAAGAGTGCCTCTTTCATTCATAGATGTGGGTAAAAGGCACCCCGTTGCACTTCATCATTTATAGCGGTAGCCAGATGAACCTCATCTCAACAAAGGTCATCAATCGGATGGCCCTGTCGACAACGCCGCACCCACAACCCTACACCATTAGATGGCTCCTCCAAGGAAGTGATCTCCATGTCAGCCAATAGTGTCAACTATCATACGACATCAAGCCCTTCAAAGATGAGGTATTGTGTGATGTTCTTTTGGGCCAACCTTAGTTGTTGAAATGTCATGTTGTATATGAGTCTAGGCCTCATAGTGTTATTATTACTTTGAACAGGAAATTGTATAGGATACCCGAATCAATCCCACCTAGTGCTATTTCCTTCATCTTTGCTAAGCAATGTAGGAAGGTTATCTCTCAGACAGGGAAGTTTGTCTTCTTTGTGATTCACTCTCAAAATAAGAAAAAGATCACAGCCACATCTAGGGTCTCTATGGCCGACCTCTCCACATAGTAGAAGCAAGTATATAACATTGTGGAAGAATACTTAGATATCTTCTCCTCACCTACAGGGGTACCTCTGCACTGCCAGGTAAAGTACCCCATCAATCTGACCCCCAACACATCGCTTCCCAATGGGACAGTCTATCACTGCTCTTTGTTAAAGAATGAGGAGATCAAGTGACATATCCAATAACTTCTCCACAAGGGGCACATATGTCCCATCTCATCACCTTATGGGGGGCCAATCATGTTGGTATAGAAGAAAGATGGAACATGGTGACTCTTTATTTATTACCGAGCTCTGAATAAAATCACAGTCAGAAATTGACACCCGATTCCATGAATCAACGACCTCCTTGATCAACTCATGGGGGCCAAATACTTAAGAAAGATTGATATGAAGTCTGGCTACCACCAGGTCCTGATAGAAAAGACAGATGTATGGAAGGCCGCATTCAAGTCAAAGGAAGGACTTTTTGAATGGTTGGTCATGCCCGTTGGTTTGACAAATGCTCCAACCACTTTCATGAGGATGATGGACGATATCTTGTGACCATTCACAAATAATTTTGTAGTGGTGTATCTGGATGACATTCGCATTTACAACAAGACTTGGGTCGAACACTTGCAGCATATTCAAGAGGTTTTGCACACCCTGCGGTAGCACAAGATATACACCAACTTGGAAAAATTCTCCTTCGACATGGACATGGTCCATTACCTAGGATACATCAATGATAAAAATGGCATACATGTGGATCCAACCAGGATCCAAGTCATTCGTGAATGGACAGCCCCAACCACACTCACTAAGCTTCGGAGCTTCTTGGGCCTTGCCAATTTCTACCACAGGTTCATTTTGGGATTCTCCCATATTGTATGGGCCCTCAACCAAATAAACAGGGGTCATGGTAAGGAGAAATTTGTATGGGGATGGTCCCAACAATAAGCATTCGATGATTTGAAGTAGTGTTTATGCTCAACCCCAGTACTTTCACTACAAGACCTGCAACAACCCTTTTAGATTGAGATAGATTCTTCAGAATATGTTTTGGCGTCGTTCTCACTAAGCACGTCCACCCCATGGCCTATCATAGTGAAACACTATCAGATGTTGTCCATAAGTACCCTACTTATGACAAATAAATGTACTCCATTGTGCAAGCCTACTACTAGTGGAGACATTACATTCTTTGGAAGGAGACAATCATCCACACTGATCATAATCCACTGTAATTCATATAGACATAGGGAAAATTATAGAATGAACACCATCACAAGTGGTCCACATACTTTCAGAAATTCCACCCCAACATCAAGTATAAAATAGGAAGCACCAATCGCGTCGTTGATTGCCTCAACAAACCTCCAGCCGTGACACTCACCATGATGCTAGAATCTTATGGCCATAAGACCTATGGATGGCCCCAACTCTATGAGATAGACCCAAACTTCACCACCACCTACCAAATTTTGGCTGCAAACGCAGTTGTCGTTAATTTCCATCTTCAGGATGGGTTGTTGTGTCATCTAGGCCATATCTTTGGTCCATCGAGTGAGTGAGTGAAGATGATCTAGGAAGCCCACTATAGTTGGGTGGTAGGACACTTTAGCATTGAAAATACAGTGGCGATGTTGCAGAAACATTTCTACTAGCCAAAACTTTGACTTGAGGTCAACAATTATATCAGGTCCTGCATTGCCTATGCTATTGCCAAACCGACCACTAAGAAACATGGTCTATACACCCCTCTTCATACTCCTGACAAGCCATTTGAATACATCTCAATGGACTACATGTTGGGACTCTTGTCCACCAAGAGGGGAAATGACTGTGTTTTTGTGGTTGTTGATCACTTTTCTAATATGGTGATTCTGGTTGCATGCAAGAAGAGAATCACATCAGAGGCCACTATCAATCTCTTTTTTGAACGACTCTAGGTACATTTTGGAATCCCACAAACCATTGTCTCATATCACGATAGTCGATTTATTAGCACATTATGGTCGAGCCTCTGGTCACTGGTGGACACCAAGCTCACCAAATCCACGGTCTTCCACCCCTAGACAGATGGAAAAATGAGGATGTAAATTGAATGATTGTGCCTATCCTTTGCATGTATAATTCAAAGCACCCTTGCACATGGAATGAGAGACTTCCTTATGTCCAACATAGCTACAACCAAGCCCTACATAGCTCAACTGACCACAGCCCCTTTTAGATGGGCTTGGGATTCCAACCATTGGGTCCCATAAATGTTGCACTTCCCCTAGTGGTCACCTTGACTGATTCATCTCCTGCTCCAAATGAAGCTGAAAAATCCACCCGTTTCATTGAGTGGATCCATCACATCCTCCAATAGGTTCAAGATATCCTACAAAAGTCTAATGACAAGTACAAACAATGCCATGATCAACATCGGGTGCCACATAAGTTTCAGGTGGGTGAAAAAGTTTGGTTTCACTTGGAGAAAGAACACCTTACATGACCTCATTGGAAGATTCATCCACTCCATTATGGGTCATACACTATCACCAAGGCCATGGGGGATAATTCTTTTGAGCTCAACATTCCTCCTTTCCTGGGCCTGCGCCCAGTGTTCAACGTGGATCTCCTTCGCCCTTATTTCCCACGATTATTGGACACCTCAGAAGTAGTAGAACAACTGACACTAAAAGAGATCAACCGAGAATGCATACAACATGCATCCAATGATAATATTTTGGACAGATAGATCAAGGGTACTCGACAACAAAGGATCCATCTTTATCAAAGCAGGGAAGCTCCTACACCAAGGCAAGTGGCTCACTCAAGGCCAAATTCAACAAAAAATTCCTCCTCTAATGGGGGACCTCAACACAATGGATACCATTTCTTCCTAATTAGGGAGGATCGATCCATATGGATATTGCTGGCCACCCACCTTTTCCAACTAGCTCAAAACCGTTTTCTGGCAATTTTGGTAATTTACTATTTTTACCAGTTTTCACTTTCGGAGCTGTTTTGAGGCCCTAAACGATGTTTTTTGGGAAAACAAGTTTGAAATATATAAGTTCCTTCGATATTGTGCATAAAATGAATCTCCTCAATGATACCTTTCCAATGGGCTATCATACGCATAAAATGGAGATCGTATGCAAAAGTTACGACCCGAGAAGTTGATGTACTAACTTACCCAAACAGGGCCCACATGACTTTTGGTGCTTCATCTCCTAGGGTTAGGTTTTCAGATGTCTAGGGTTTTTTACATTACTAATTATTGTAAAAAGGCCTTCATATCCTCATTGTAATCATATTCTTGTGAATGAGTGCATCTGTCACATATCTTCTCAGAGATGAGTAGCCACCATTCCAACAAACTTGTTTCCGCTGCATTTTACAGTTTCAACTTATTTCGTTATTGAATAGAAAACCAGTTTTACTGAATCTATGTTATTTTTTTTAAGAACCTATTAATAATCTATATTCATTTCATTCTGTTCATAAAATCTGAATCATCGTGTACGAGTATATTTTAAAATCCCACAAGACATTGTATCATATCGGGATAGTCGGTTCCTCATCACATTCTCCTCGATCCTCTAGTCACAGTTGGACACCAAGATCACCAAATCCATTGCCTTCCACCCTCAAACAGATGGCCAAATTGAGGTTGTCAATAGGTTGATCGGGTATATCCTACACATGTACCATTCCAAGAACCCCTGCACATGGGATCATATTCTTCCCTATGTTCAACATAGCTACAACCGAGCCCTACATAGCTCAACCAACCACAACCCCTTTTAGGTTGGGTTGGGATTCCAACCATTGGGTCCCATGGATGTTGCAATACATCTTGTGGCCACCTTAACCAACTCATATCCTACTCCAATTGAATCTGACAAAGCCTCACGGTTCATTGAGAAGATCTAGCACATCCACCAAAAGGTTCAGGATATTTTACAGAAGTCTAATGCCAAGTACAGGCAGTGTCATGATCAACACCGGGTGCCACATAAGTTTCAGGTGGGAGACAAAGTGTGGTTGCACTTGAAGAAATAACACCTTACAAGGTCCCATAGGATGATTCTCCCACTCCGTCATGGATATTAAACTATCACCAAGGTTATGGGTGACAATGATTTTTATCTCAACATTCCCCCTTTCCTTGGCCTGCACCCAGTGTTCAACGTGGATCTCCTTTGACCATATTTCCCACCATTATTGGACACCTCAATGATATCTGAACAATTGACACCCATAGATCTCAACCATGACTAATTTCAACATGAATCCAGTGATCATATTGTTGACACATAGGTCAAGGGCACTTGCCAACATAGGATCCAACTTTATCGAGTTGTCAAAGGAGGACAACTCTTACACCAAGGCAAGTGGCTCACCCGAGGCCAAATTCAAAAGAAATTTCCTCATCTAATGGGGGAAATCAACGCAATGGATACCATTTCTTCCTAAGGGTGTAGGATTTATCTAGATGGATTTTGGTGGCCTCGCACCTATTCCAACTGGCTCATTTTGGCAGTTTTCCATCTTGGCAATTTTTTTCTAGTTTTTGGGTCCCTGACTTCCAGGGTCGTTTTGAGGCCCCAAACAACGTTTTTAGGGATCTCCATAGTTAGATTGTAATCAAAGTCAGTGGCTGATGGAAAAAAATTTATTCCTCATATACACCTTTCCAACGTGTTATCTTGCACCTAAAACAAAGATCATATGTAAAAGTTACAACCCTGAGAAGTTGATGTACTAACTTATCCCAATGAGGCCCACATGATGTTTGGTGCTTCATCTCCTAGGGTTAGGTTTTTGTATTTCTAGGATTTTTGAATTCATGTTTATTATAAAAAGTCTTGGAGAGCCTTGTTGTAACCATATTCATGTGAATGAGTGCAGTTGTCATATCTCTTCTCAAAGATAAGCCACCACCATTCTAGCAAGCTTTTTTTCCATTGCATTTTACAGTTTCAACACATTTTCTTATTGAATAGAAACTAATTTTATTTTATCTCTGTTATTGTGTCTCTGTTATTCTTGTTTGTTTTTGTTAATAATAATAATAACCTGTATTCATTTCATTCTTCTCATAAAATATGGATCATGCATGCCATCAATAAATTTAGGTACTATATCACATGATATGAGATCTTAATCCACAATGATCATTCAAGCATTAGAGACTTAATGAACAAACCAATTACTAATGGAATTATTACTATGTGGATTCTTCTAATACAATAATTTAATATCATTATATTAGAAACACCTAGGAAATAGAATGTAGTTGAAATATTCCTTTCCAAGATTCATAATGAAGGTGAATTAATTCATGTTAATGACACTTTTCTTGATGAGATTCTCTTTGAAATATCTACTAAAACTCTTGGTTTGCGAATATTGCTAACTATTTGGCTAGAAGCAAATTACCTCAACATATTTCCCCAAAGGAGAATAAGAATATCATCAAACTCAGTGCCACATATTCATGGATTGGTAGAGAAATTGTTAAGCCCTAATATTGGGTCATTACCCCTTAATTGGGGCATATTATATTAGTAATGTTATTTTATTTATGTCAGCTTTAGGCCATTAGTTGTAATTATACTTACTAGTCTCCTATATATACCAAGGAGACATTTTCATTTTGAATCATCTTGTACTTGAACAATTAAGTGGGGTAAAAGGAGGTCGCCCCCTTGAAGAGGCTTATTATCTGAAATTATTTCTTTTTCAAGGTGGTGATTACTTTTTACTGAGGTTTTTCTATGCTATATTGATATTTGGTTCTTAACATATGGTATCAGAGCTCAAAGTCTTGGGGTTTTGCTACTACATCTGAGACACCATGTCATTTTCACTATAACTTGTTTTCTACACCTTGATCAGACCTGTGGAATTGCAGAGAATAAATATTAGAGAACTACATAAAAGAAATTTTCATACCCAAAAGGGCTGAAACTTGGGAGATACAATAGAGCAAATATTGTCTAGCAGAACCACCTCAAAATCAAGGTTCAAAAGTGATACTTGGCCAACATGCCACCAAAAAAGGGACCTTCTACACCAAATAAGCCTCCAGAAAATCCTACTTGGACTCTTAATGAAGGTGAAGAAATACGTAGGGGCATAAATGAACTACAAAAGAAGATGGATTCAGTGGAAGCTAAGTTGGATACTAAGACGGATGGTTTAAAAGGGGAGATCATGGAAGTATTGAAAAATTTCGTAACAGAGAAGACACCTGAAAGTGAAAATGCATCCCATGAAATTCATGATGAGGACACAAGGAAGGTGAATCAAGAATGGAGAAACTCCAACTTTGGCTTGAAGACCAACCACATTCTTAATATTGATATAAGGAAGTTTGATGGCAAGGACCCAATCACAAGGATACTTCAGATGGAGCAATTCTTTGATCTTCATAATGTGCCACATACAGAAAAGGTATGAATTTCTTCTTTATATTTAGAACCTAATCAATTTCTATGGTATCGATGGCTTTGTTCTCGCAAATCACTCATCACTTGGACAATTTTCACAGAAGAAATGATAGCACACTATGAGGATACAAGGAACAATACCTTCTTTATCCAATTGATAAATCTCAGTTACAGAGCACATTGAGAACTTCCAAAGATTGAATATAAAGGTAACCGATATTACAAATGAGCACTTGATTGATGTATTCATAGGAACTTTAAAGGATAACATTCAACATGAGGTTCGCCTTTGGGAACCCAAATCATTGGAGAATGCATTTAAAGTGGCATGAAATGTTGAAAGTAAAAATATGGCTATGGCTACTAGAAGGACCAATCCTAACATCTATAGAGAGAACAATGCTCCTTCTTCTAAAACAGCTCAACCTACAAGGTTGACACCTCAACAATTGGAGAGAAGAAAAGCAAAAGGTTTATTCTTTAATTGTGACAACAAGTACAGTAAGGGACATAAGTTTGGTGAGAAGAAATTATTCTACATAGATTGCGAAGAGGAAGAAGAAGAAGAAGAAGAAGAACCATCTAAAGATGAAAATGTAGAAGCAATTTCATCTAAAGAGTTGAATCCCATGATATCATGTAATGCATTGGCTGGAATTAACACTCCTCAAACCCTCAAGATTGAAGGATACATCAAAAAGAAAAAGGTAATAGTCCTAATTGATTCTGGTAGTACTCATAATTTCATTCACTATAAATTAGCCAAAGATCTCAATTGCTTAGTATATCCAACGCTAGAGTTTCAAGTAATGATTACAGATGGAGGAACTATCAATTGCTCAGGAAAATGCAATAAGATCAATCTTACTATGGGGGAATATGTAATGAATAGTCCAATTATTGCCATACCCATGGGCGGTGCAGATGTTGTACTAGGAATCCAATGGTTACAATCATTAGGAACAATGGCTTTTAATTTTCAAGAACTTTTCATGAAATTTTCATTGGAAGGAAAAGAAATTGAGTTAAGAGGTATCACAGGGAAACCTAGTAAGGTGATAAGCTCTAACAGCATGACAAAATTATTGAAAAAGGGGCATCAAGGCGTTATTGAACAACTATGCTCACTAGATGTTCAAACATATAAGCCATCTATTCCTCAAGATCTCCAAAGCATCATTGATAAGCATTCCAAAGTATTTGAAGATATTCCCAAAGGTCTTCCACCCACTTGAAATCATGATCATGAAATTCACCTAATTCCTGGGAGTGTTCCTCCTAACATCGGGCCATACAGATACCCTTACACCCAGAAGAGTGAAATTGAGCGCATGGTTGAAGAAATGTTAGAGGTTGGCATTATAATACCTAGCCAAATTTCTTACTCTGCACCAGTGGTAATGGTATTCAAGAAACATAGCTCATGGCGTATGTGTCTAGATTATAGATAGCTCAATAAGATCACTATTAAAGATAAGTTTCCCATTCCTGTCATTGATGAATTGTTAGATGAATTACATGGAGCAATCTAT
Source organism: Picea mariana (assembly GCA_032191745.1). Lineage (NCBI taxonomy): Eukaryota > Viridiplantae > Streptophyta > Pinopsida > Pinales > Pinaceae > Picea > Picea mariana. Next base: position 537,029 of record JASDQU010101103.1, read on the forward strand.
TTCACAAAATTGGATCTCCGTTCAGGGTATCATCAGATCAGAATGAAGGAAGAAGATATCCCAAAAACAAAATTCCAAACTCATGAAGGCCATTATGAATTTTTTTTCATGCCTTTTGGCCTTACAAATGCACCTTCCACATTCCAAGGGTTGATGAATTCCATTTTCAAGCCCTTCCTTTGAAAATTTGTGTTAGTATTTTTTGATGATATACTAATCTATAGCAATTCTTGGGAGGATCATGTGTGACATGTTGACAAGGTGCTACAACTACTAAAGGAGCAACAACTATATGCCAAACCATCCAAATGTTTCTTTGGAGTCATGGAGGTAGAGTATTTAGGTCATATTGTATCTCATGAAGGTGTCAAGGTAGAACCTAACAAGATTAAGGCCATGATGGACTGGCCGATTCCAAAAACATTAAATAATCTTAGAGGATTTTTGGTTTTGATAGGTTACTACAGCAAGTTTGTTCGGAACTATGGAAGAATAGCAGCACCTTTAACGAAACTAACTAAGAAGGATGCATTTTCATGGACTCCAGAGGCAACTAAAGCTTTTGAACAACTTAAAGAGGTGATGTGTAAAGCTCCTGTCTTGACCACTCCAGACTTCACAAAAACCTTTAATATCGAATGTGATGCCTCAGGAAATGTAATTGGTGTTGTCCTAATGCAAGAAGGAAGGCCCCTGGCTTTTGAAAGTCGACCACTCAAGGGAAAGGACTTACAAAAACCCATTTATGAGAAAGAAATGATGGAAATACTACATGCATTGAAGAAATGGCATCCTTACCTAATAGGTAGGCACTTCAAGGTCAAAACAGATCATGATAGTCTTAAATACTTCTTGGAACAAAGACTATCTTCAGAAGAACAACAAAA
>JASDQU010101103.1:537965-611524 GCA_032191745.1 Picea mariana
GCATCAGATACATTTACATGGAAAAATGATTCACTATGGTACAAAGATCGCTTATATTTATGTAAGAACTGCCAACTCAAATAAAAGGTACTATTGGAATTGCAAACCTCTCCGGTAGGAGGGCACTTTGGATTTTTGAAAACCTACCATAGAGTCAAGAAGGATTTTTTTTGGGATGGCCTTAAAACTGATGTTCAAAGGTTTGTGGCATAATTTTTGGTTTGCCAACAAAATAAGTTGGAAACAATTAATACCCCAGGTCTTTTACAACCATTATCCATCCCAAGTTAGCATTGGGAGGAGGTTTCCATGGATTTCATCATAGGGTTACCAAAGTCTGAAGGAAAGAGCGCCATCATGGTGATTGTTGATAGACTGACCAAGTACACACACTTTTGTGCACTCTCTCATCCCTTCAAAGCTAGTACAGTTGCCACCACATTCATGGAGACAGTTCAAAAGTTACATGGCAGACCAAAGATTATTGTAAGTGACAAAGATCCCATCTTCACTGGACATTTTTGGACATAATTATTTTCTTGTTTGGGTACTCAATTGGCTCATAGCTCATCCTATCATCCTCAATCTGATGGAAAAACTGAGATAGTGAACAAATGTCTGGAAGGCTACCTTCATTGCTTTGTCTCTAATAAACAAACACAATGGTTCAAATGGTTACCCTTGGTAGAATGGTGGTATAACACTTCCTTTCATACTGCAACAAAAATGACACCATTTATGGCACTTTATGGATACCACCCTCCTTCCATTACTTCTTCTCTAAAAGAAAAATCTATGGTTCAAGCAGTGGAATATCACATCGAGAATCAACAACAAGTTCTCCAAATTTTAAAGGACAACTTGACCATGGCACAAAATCGCATGAAACAACAAGCATATCAACATTGTAGTGAAAGAAGTTTTGAAGTAGGGGATTGGGTATTTTTAAGACTACAACCATACAAGAAGATGTCCCTCAAGAAAGCCAAGAAGGATAATACGTTATCACCAAAGTACTATGGCCCTTATAAGGTGTTGCAAAATATTGGTACTATGGCATACAAATTGGAGTTGCCTGCATCTTCATGAGTACACCCAGTTTTCCATGTTCCATGCTTAAAGAAGGTTATAGGCGACAAGATCCCAGTTCAAACTATATTGCCAGAACTTGACAAGGAAGGAAAAATCATATTGGAGCCTGAATCCATCACTGACACAAGAATTCGCCAGCTGAGGAATAGATCCATTTCAGAGTATCTCATTAAATGGAGGAAACTATCAACTGAAGATTCCACTTGGGAAGATGAGTCTTTTATACAGAAGCATCCAGGGTTACTCAAGCATTGTGGAAAATACTTGTCTCAAGGGGAGGGGCATGTTAAGCCCTAATATTGGCTCATTACCCCTTAATTGGGGAATATTATATTAGTAATGTTATTTTATTTCTGTCAGCTTTAGGCCATTAATTGTAATTATACCTCCTAGTCTCCTATATATACCAAGGAGACATTTCCATTTTTAATCATCTTGTACTTGAACATTTAAGTGGGTTAAAAGGAGGTTGCCCCCTCGAAGAGGATTATTATCTGAAATTATTTCTTTTTCAAGGCATTGATTACTTTTTCTGAGGTTTTTCTATGCTATATTGATATTTGGTTCTTAACATATATTTTCCATATTCGACATGATCTAATCATTTAGAGGTGTGTACGAGAGGATAAAGTGTTTGAAAATTTGAAGGAATACGACAATGAGCCATGTGGACACCATTTTTCTAATAAAAGAACCACACAATAATTCCTTCATTTGAGGCATTATTTACCTACTCTTTTTAGAGATGCCAAGAAATACATCAACAATTGTGACAGTTGTTAGTGGATAGGATGAAAAGTGCTAATAGATGAAATTCCTCTACAACCTCATGTACTCATAGATCCATTTGGAAAATGGGCTCTAGAATTCATGGGACCTATATTTCCAATGTCAAGGAGAAATATGTATATTCTAGTATGTACTGATTATGTCACTAAATGGGTAGAAGTTAAACCTCTTTTGCATGTTACTGAAAAAAATCTTGTAGATTTTTTATTTAAGGACATATTTACTCATTTTGGTGTCCCAAAACAAATTGTGACAGATCAAGATGCTTAGTTCACATCAATTTTTTTCCATACCATCATATATAAATGCAAGATTAAGTATTGGAATTGTACCCCATACCATCCATAAGCCAATGGGTAGGTGGAATCCACAAACAAAGTTCCTGATACCATCTTTACCAAAATAGTTCATCTCCACCATGAAGATTGGGCAAATTGACTTCTGGAGGAACTCTGGGCACACCAAACAACATGGAAGAATATAATCGAACATACACCATATGTGCTTGTGTATTGTAAACATGTTGTTTTTCCTATGGATTTCCAAATAAATACTTTCAGGACAACAATCAAGATAAGAATTGTAATATCCTGAGGTCAAACCCAATTGTAAATGTAAATACAAATGTACTTAAGCTAGTGAGATATTTGATATCATTTTGTATGCACATTTCATGGCATAGTGCATGCATGTACTATGCAGTAAAATGATGAAGTGTGCACATTCCAGGATACCGCGCGCAGTAACTTAAGTGCGCGTGATTTTGAGGCCAGGGAGCCTTTGTGTATATGATGTGTTTTATAGGTTGTTGAGTTAGTTATTATAAGATAGGATGCTTATGTTTTGTATTAGGCCAGAGATCCTAGATGCTAAAGGCTAGTGCGCCTATTTTTGTATATGTCTCAACATTAATATAAAATACATCATTGCCTGCAGACTGACCATGATAAAAGAGTATGGGGGGCTAAACTCCACTAGTCAGGGAAAGGGGGGGATAAAGTTAAGGAAAAGGGGCTAATCTAGGGAGCGTAAGCCAAAGAGGACTATTATATTAATATTTCTTAAAGTACAAAGTATGGATACTTATTTTATCCTAAGTTCTAAAGCTAGGGAAAATTGGGCCAAAGTAGCTCCCAACATGACAAGTGTCAAGTTGGGGACATGCATACATATTGTTGGGACTTAGTTCATTTTCAAGGATTCTCCCCATCATTCTGGACATCATTCAGTCATCCAGTTAATCAACCATCATCATTCATACACTCATTGAGATATCCTACATACCTTCCTATCATTGTGCCTGAACTTGTATCCATAGCCATACTTGTTTGTGTAGTTGGTTAGCTGGGCAACTAGATTGAAGAAGCAGGTTGTTAGGCTTGTGGGATATTGAAGAGGCGGGTTGTCAGGCCTGTTAGCAATTCTCTGGGTGATAGAATTGTTGGGAATTTATTTCCTGAAGGTGTTAAACTTCAGCTATAGGGGTCTAAGACTTCTTGTCCGACCTGTTGCTGAAGCCCGAAAAGGAAGTGGGGCGGATGAAGGACTGTTGAGAAGAGAAGGGGCACACTTCCTGAGGTGGGGAATGCATGTTGGGAATGAGGTGTTGTAGGATGTTAGTTTGATTAGGCACCTATGATGGAGTATTTCCTGTTTTCCATGATCCATTAGCCTGGTTAGGAACCCCTTACCTAGGTGGAGTTTAGTCCCATCTCGGGGGTGACACACTGTTGAGAGTGATGAGAAATGTAGTCTAAGGTTGGGAGGTTCATGGAAGGTCTGCACTTAGTTGGTGATATTATTAACAAGATAAGTGTCCATTGTGTGATAAATTTACATGATGAATTATTATTTACGTGTTTATTTTTATGCGTTTATCCTATCTGTGGTTATAAATTTGTTTATATTTATGGGTAATGCCTGTATATGATGCATGTATATGTTTACTTTCATTTCCGTATGAATCTTTGTATTACAATATGTATTTGTTTTTTTACTTTTTATATATAAACTTCCGCAAGACTTTTTTGTGTATATGTTTTAATTGCATGCAGTTCGAAAAATTTTATGTGGCATAGCTCAGTTAGATGTTGGGTATGTTGCAATATGTTCCACGGAGAGAATGAAAGAGTTCTTTGGAGTAGCATGCCCCAACATGTGTGGTCGGAGATGTTACAAGAATGGATCTATTAGAAGCTTAGAAGTAGAGGACATCACAACTCATTAAATTAGATGAGATTTGTTAGGATGCAATTCAACACACCACAATCATCCAACAACAAAAAATGAAATGGCATGGCAAATTCATCAGAAAGAAGAAATTCAAACCATGTGATTAGGCTCTCTTAATTGATTCCAAATTTAGAAGTTTTAAAGAAAATCTCAGTACTCTCTAGTTAGGACCATATGAGATAGAGACAGTCTTTATAATAGTTCGATTAAAATCAAATATATTGATCTAGAGGAAATTTGTTTTCTAGTGAATGGGAATAGACCAAGGTTATCTCATAATCCTTCAAATAGAGAAGAATATTTCCATAATATGCTTCAAAAACTAGATATGGAGATAGTAGTAAGGGAAATCCTTCCCTTGCTCTTGTTTTAGATTGATATTTTTTTTATGTTCTAAAAAGATAAAAAATATTAAAAGCTAAATAAAAATAAAAATAAAAAAATAAACAACAAAAACGTAAAGAAAAATAAAAAGTACAATTTTTTAAAATCATTTTACTAGCCCAACTGTGTAAGAATTAGGTTTGAAAACCAATGATCTAGAAGAAAAAATTCAATTTTTTTAATAAACTACATGGTTTTTCTAAAATGTCTGTTTTCAAAATTTTCTTCCATCTTTGATTACTTAGCAACATAATTATTTCCACACTGCAAAAGGTCAGTTCTTTGTAGCAATTAGTGAAATAGATTCTTCCTTAACAGATTTAAAAGGTTTAGAATTTTTTTTATAGTTCTTTAGAGTTTGGTTTTCCCAAAATAAATTCAGTAACAATTTCCAGAGTGTTCAAGTTTTAATTTCTCTTCATAATTTCAAAGTTACACCACCAAAACATACTAGATTTCCTTCAAATTAGACATTTCAAGTTCAATTTTAGAGTTCATTCATCAAAGGGTTCTATACATAATTTTAATTTCTTTAGTTATATAATTTTCTACAATCACATTAACTTTCAGTAGGTACCAAAATTCACCTGCAGTTTCTTTTCAAGAAATTGTTAGATATGAACTCATTTTTAAACTAGCATGAAACACAATATTAGCATGATCTATGAATTTCAAGAAAATTGTTATGAAATTGAATTGTGAATTCATCATTAACATTAAAATTTTTCATATCTTCATTAAATCCTTCATCGTCATCAACATTCTTCAAAAATTCATCATATTTTTCATCAACAATAGTAATCTTCAGATCTTCATCAAAATCAACATTCTTCAGGTCTTCATCAGATTCTTCATCAACATAAACATTTCCAAAATATTCAGCAGTTCCAGAACTTTTTCAGAGTTACACACCAAAATAATATGTCAGCTTCAATAGTAGAATTAGAATTCAAATTCGTTATGGTGCATATCTCCAGCTCCATCTTCAAAGGTGATCCATTTTTTTGTCTATGGGTAAAACCATAAGTTAATATATTTTTAAAATACTTTTGCAATAAGAGATATGAAATGTGTGAAAACTCGGACAAATTAAAAATTTGATAGACACTTGTTTTATTTTCCCCATAATTGATCCTATCTTCCTACCATATTTCCCTATCCTAAGTTATTTTCCTACTCATTTATTAAAACTCAAAACCATGATTATAGATGCGTGTCAAAATCCTATTTTAACATGCATTATCAAGGTGTTGATAAGACTGATAATTCCAAAGATGATGATCAAATCATGCATGAGCTCTTCCATAACTTTGAATGATATCTTGAAACTCGTCATGATCATTTTCATTATTTGAATTATGGACTCATCATACCTTAAAGATCTCTCAAATGTTTTACCTTCATTCAAATTATGCCATATCGCCACTCATGTTTTCCTTCTTGTTACACACCAAATTTCTAGACTACCAAATGTGGATTTTTCACACTTTAGTGAGGGAGTTTTTGTCATAATCCCTAGACATGTTAGGAGATAAATTTATCATATGAATTTCAAAATACTACGTGAACATAAATGAATCATTATTCATAAAATGGAAATTGATTTAGTGTGATAATCCACCTCACATGTAGCTTCCTAATCTCAAGGAGAAGTTGAGAATCTCATGGATGGTTGAGATATATTCTCAAACCAATATCCTAATTTGATGGATGTTGAGAGATGTTTCCTAATTAAAATCCTTGAGAGATATTTTCTCCCTAAAATCCTTGATAAATATTTTCTCCCTAAAAATCTTGGAGATCCAATTTAGTGGATCTAGTGAGTGATCTTCTCCAGTGGAGTCGTCATTTTTTTATTATGAGAAATATTACCCTTCAGATAGGTTAATATCCCATTTGGAACAAGACCCATTCTTTGGTCCAAGACTAAATAAAATAAATGGTTGCTACATTCCCTTTAAATAAAATTCATCCAATAAAATAAGAGACAAGAAGAATATGGAGTACCTTATTCCAATGTTTGTCCTCCATGCTCCAATGCTTGGGCTCGTTAACTTTCCTTTCACACTTGTTAAAATGTTTAAAAGGGAATATTTTGAGTGGTAGTTTACCCCTTTTTCGGCCTCGTAAGAATAACTACGAAAAAATTTATGCTCTAGTCAATCATGACTAGAAGAGTTCTCCCTTATATTGTTTTACACTTTTTGGGGGCTTAGGAGACTAAATTTACAAAAAAATAAACTTGTAGTTTCCTTTAAGTTCTTTTGAAACTCTCTAAACATGAAAAAACACCACATTTACCTTCTCTGGACTCATAAAATTATTTATTTAAGGAATCATATGGGATCGGACCCTTACTTATTCAGGTTCCTTAAACATGTGAAGAGAAACTTACCAAAGGTGAGTTATACCAAGCATATTTTATCCTCCTTGAGATCGTTAAAAAAAAAAAGAGGTATCAATCTATCTGGATGGGGGACAAATTTGGGAAGTGGGTCAAGATTTTGAAACATATAGAATTTTTTATTATTCACCCTTAAACATGGAACCTATATGCATTCTTCTTACAGTTGAGTAATCCTCTTTTCTCCGAGTCATACCAATTAAACCATGTGTCATTATACTCTTTCAACTCCTTCGAAGAGAACCTTTGTTTATCGTCACATTATATTTGGATCCATGCCTCATCAATTCAATGATGCCAAGTCACTTGTCATACTACACAATGTTCAATGGAAGTCTCATCTTCAATCAACCACTCTGCAATATTATCTATTTTCATATCCATGTCAGTTTGTCCAAATTTTCTCTATCATCTCAAATCATTATCCTAATCAGTTTCATGTCATTGATGGGGCATACATCATGGCCTTCCTTCGATGAGTGTATTCTTGTCGACTTCAACACATTATCTAGGAATCCGAATTAGAAACCAATTATTTCCTTGGAGCCTGCATACCTCAATGGCCGGTTTTCTCTCTTTTGATATTGGGTTTACATCATTGGCCCCTGATCGGAAGATTCTAATGAATGTTTGAATTTAGCTCATTTATTCACATTCATTGTATTGTACTAGGGTACCTTGGGAGTCATTGACATCAATGGTTATTTCTCTCACAATTGTTAACAATATAAATTAATGACTGGTAGTCAAGTGGTTTCTACCATGTTCGACATCAACACATGTATTGTCATGGTTATAATTGTATAGGTTTAGGATTGAAAGGAAGACCATGGGAACCATTTTGACACCTACCAGTGTTATGTGCCAAACCCAGGTTGAATCAAAGAGAAATATTGTTGATGTACATTTTCACATAGATCCAATTTGTATTTATATGTAGCTATGTTGTTGTTTTCATATTATAGCTCCACTATGTAAAATCATGTGGCTACAACCTAATCAAGTCATGGATGTATGGATCAACATTGTATTTTTGGTGGCCATATCCTAAGTCATTATTGTCATGGATTCACAGTGTATTGGTCGGAGACCATGATTTAAGTCCATTTTGTACCGAGCATGGGTATTACTACCTCAGTATGATTCATATATATGTTGTTTGATGTTTTTTCTTCAACTTCCATCTGAATCTCCTATTCTAGCACCCCTTGATGCACATGTTTTTGTAAAGTGTTTCAGTCATAAGTTACTCTTCTGACCTCACACTTTTGGGGGCATTTGTTACACACCAAATTCCCACACTACCAAATGTGGATTTGTCACACTTTAGTGTGGTAGTTTTTTTCATAATCCCTAGACATGTTAGTAGATGCATTTATCATATGAAGCTCAACATACTATGTGCAGATATATTATTCATTATTATTCTTAAAAACGGAATTAATTTAGTGTGAGAAGCCACCTCACATTTAGTTTCCTAATTTCAAGGAGACGTTGAGAATATCATGGATGGTTGAGAGATTTTCTCTAACCAATATCCTTATTTGATGGATGTTTAAAGATATTTCCTCCTTAAAATCCCCGAGAGATATTTTCTCCATAAAATCCTTGAGAGATATTTCCCCCCTAAAAATCTTGGAGATCCCAATTTAGTGGATCTAGTGAGTGATATTATCCATGGTGATTAAGCCTATAAATCGTATATAATGAGGGAATTCCAAGGTTAGAGGAGAAGGAATCCATTGAAGCATCATCATTCAGATCGTAAAAAAATTGTGCGAGGGGATGGATTTCTTGGAGAAGTTGTTGTATCATCAAACATGATTTGTAGGTACTTTCCCTTGGATTTCCAATTAATATAAAATTGTCCTATTCCCTTCAAGTCTATGTTTTTTACATATACGTTTCTACTATTGTTTCAATATTCGTAAGTAGATTTTCTTTATCTAATCATATAGAGTAGGAGGAAGAGTTTCTTTGTTGGTATTTGCAGGACTTCATTTGTATTAAAGAGGTTGGAGATCGAGCCCAAGGATTGGAGTAGCAAGGAAGAACAATAGAATATGATACTCCATATTATTCTTCTCTCTTATTTGATTGGTTAAATTATATTTGAAGGGAACGTAAAAACTATCTTTTATTTATTTTGTCTTTGGACCAAAGAAGGGGTCTTGTTCCAAAGGGGAGCTTAACCTATCTGCCGGGTAAGATTTCTCATAACACTTCTTCCATGTGACAAGAGTATTATTTGAGGTTGAATTCTCTCTAAATTTGTTGATTTAATATGGGACATGAGGTAAGGCATGAACCAATCGACATTGAAATACTTGATTCTCATCCAAAATTTCAGAGACAATTTCAAAATATTGGATGACTTCCTTTCCTACAAAAGTTTCAGGGGTATGATAAACAAGTGACGAAATATTTTGCTGAGACATTTGATGGTAAGAAAGATCGAATTGGTGATCTCCATTTGCATCTATGTAAATCCTTCGTTGCAAGAGAGATAGGGTTTCCTTGGAGAAGAGATATATGGTTTAAGAGCTAGAATATAAAGGGGGGAGTTTGGAAAGGATTCCTCAAGGATCTTGTGTAGGTAGAAAATTGAAATAAAAGTATGTCAACTTCCTAATTTAAAAATTAAATGGAGTTATATATTTTTTATACTTAATAAATACGTGACCCACGAAGGTAAGTATGGGATCGTTCTTTATTGTCACCTTTGATTAGTCATGCATCTTATCAAAGAGAATAATATATATATGACATTATACTTATGAATTGTTTAAAGAGAATGACATTAACAGTCTAGTGTAGCGTTAGGAGTTTGGATAGGAGTCCATTTCATTTTGGGTTGGTTAAAATATTAGTCAAGGCCAAATTGTAGGAGAAAAATGAGAATTGGGTGGAATTCTTGGTTAGAAATCATTTTATAGAAGTACTTGCATAGAAATAAGTCAAAGGATTGAAACGTTGGGGTTCCAAAGCCAAGGTTTCTGAAGCAAAACTGAAAATTCCCAAGTTGAAAATCTTGGAATGGGAGGTGAAGATTCCTAAAATGGATAATGCAGAGATAGAAACAAACAAGAATTAGGAGCCATATCCTAAAACAAAAAAATAAGAAGAAAATTTCAAAACAAAGGATATAAAAGGGGGTCAAGGTTTTAAGAAGTTATGTAAGATATTTCATATCTTCATTTTGATAAACAAATGTTGCAAAATATATTTTGGAACCATACAACTGACTAAAGGAAGGAACATAAATCAGTGAAAAGGGAATGCACAACGTGAAACAATTAGAATAGAAAATAGTTGGAAGGGCAACACAACACCATTTTTGGGAGAAAGAGATTGCAACCGAATCAAGAAGAAATGGGAACTCTCGGGTTCTCAACCAACAATCCTGGATCAAAATATACATATGAAATCAATATGATTATAAAATGGGATGATGATGATGAGAGTTAGGATGTTTATCACTTTTTGTTGTTGTTATCTTAGTTAAGTCCTGAGATCTGGGTTAGAAACCAGACTAATAATGTAATAGAGTCATGTATTATATCTTAGGTCTAATATGATTAAATGGTTATATCTTAATTATGAATGTCAAAGAAACTCTATTTTCACCATTCTCAGTTAGGAAATGTTTAGGACTACAACACGTTTAAGATTTCTTGCATAGGAACGATATGAATCTTGATACTTCATGGATCTATCTAAGTATTATCCTTAACCTTCCCTCTCCTATTTGTCTCGGTTTCACTTCGGGTTAGACTTTTTCCCTCTCAAGAAGATGAAAATGCCAACAGACTAGACTACTTTGGTACGTTTTGTTGGTAATTTGAGAAGGACCCTGGTTTGATGAATTTTGTGCCGACAAAATGATTTTTTTGCAGAGACCTGTCTTTTAAAAGGGAACCTATAAGGAAAATGCTTCCTAGAATCTATAGATCTGATATTCGGAAATGGTGGGAAAAAAATTGTGATTCCTTTATATGGAAGGAAGCAAAGTTTCGAGGTAAAAGAGTGAATGATACAAGATATTTTGTCTTTTACTCAGAAAAATCGAGTGACCAGTATGAGATATTCTAGATAAAATTCCTAGAAGAATTGTTCCATTGGGTAGATTGGCTATGAGAAGCTACAAAATTCAAAGAATGGATCAAGAAGACCTTTAATTGGGATAGAGAAAATATCAAAACACTTCATCGGTTGGATCACCATATTACATGAGAATTCGATTTCTGGGTTAATACGACTCTCGAAGGATATGTCATTGAATTCGCAGTTGAGAATCACCAATCTTTTTCATGGGTAGAAGAAACTTTCAAGAAAGGTGCATGCAAGAGATTGTTGAGAGAAATTCCCATGTGGATCAAATAATTATTGATGGAGGAGGGGATGATAACCATTCACTAGACTAATATGGTGGCCTAAAGAACTATTCTTGGGGTAGGGTGATTTCCGAGTAGGATCATGACCTAAGAAGGGTAAACGGTTCTTTGAAATATGGGGGAAGATCAAGAAAAGAATGCAAGAAATGAGAGAGCCTTGAGAAGATTCTCCATAGTTGAGAAGTGGTGTCATATAAAGGTAAAGAAAGAAGAAAAGAAGTCTGAGGTGTTGCAGAAAGAAATTAGATCAAGAGGAATAGATGAAAGAAAGAAGGAAGAGTTGAGGAAGGTAAGAATACAAGAAATATTGGCTAGTATAAGATTACAATAGAGAGATGCTCAGAGAGAAAGGAGTCCCCAGGTGGGTGGACAAGAAGAGGATTGTTTAAAGATAATGGAAGATGAGGTAGGTCTGGACCTTGCAGAAGACCAAGAAGATTCAGCCTTGATATAAGGAAATATCAGGAATCAAGCCAAGAATATTTCTCTAGAGGAAGAAAACAAGACCCCCCAAATCAAAGAAACCTACCCAAAATTCAGTGGAACCATCCCCGAATCACCCATTGCCTAGGTGTCCTCTATACCCATGGTAAGCCTTATACCGCATACTTATGGTAGTGATATTCCATTGCATTCGGTTAGTCATTCACCATATGTAAGTGTAAACACTAGGAGGATATTTGGATCCCATGGCATATCACAACCAAGGTCATTAGGTTTCATTTTAATAGGAACAACGAGACCCAGAATGACTAGAAATACGAGAGGCTTGATTTCCCAATACCCATAATTCTTGGGTAAAGGGGAAAAAGATGTAGATCAACATTGGTTCCTATGTGAATCCATCTAGAGATCTAGAGGGACTCTCAATGCAAACAAGTTAGTAGAATTTCATACTACCTTGAGAGGTCATGTTCTCAAATGGTACATGAAGGTTATTGAATAAGGGGTACAAGGAAAAGCGTTCACCCTTGCTAATTTAGTTTTATGTTCATCGTTGAATTCAAACTACCTCAGTCAGAGCAACAATCTCTCTCTGAGTTACAAGAGATTAAAAAAAGGTAAGAATAATCTTCATGGGAGTACAGTTAGAAATTCAAAGACATTATTGGGAGGTTAGTGTATCCAATTAATGAAGATAACTAGGGAACGATATATCCAAGGATTAATACCTCTGAAGAAAATTCCTCTAACACAATAGTGGATATCCACCTTGCCATACACATTGGAACAATCGATGAAGATTGAATCCATGGTAGGTTATATAGTGATTTCGAGAGTGACTAGGCCTCCAGTGGATGAAAATTGTTCGCAACTCCAGGGACAAATATCAGTGCTAATGGAGAATATTAATCAATTAAATATACCAAGACTAGGATGACCTCGGGTTTGGTGCACAAGATGCTATATAGAAGGGAATCTGGCAAATGAATGTCTATGCATGAGGGGAATGGGACCTCCTCACAATATGATGGGATCCTCTCCAGTACCAACAAGAGGAGTTGTGCAAGTATCTGCAACTCCACCATTCCATGCACCAGGGCTATACCATACCTTTCCAGGCACTCAAACATCTCAACTAGATGAGTATTGTGAGATTTTTTGGACACATGTGAATGCAGCAAGGTTGTGTCCTATCATGTATAAGTACCCGACTGCACCCAATAAAATAAATTATGAGATCTGCACATCTACAACACATGCTACAAATCAATGTAGAGTGTTGGATGTGCTAGCCGATAGAGTATATTAGATAACATTAAGAATAAACGAGACCCCCCAAGGACCTAGAAGAGGTCAGAGAGGTGGGGGTGGAGGTGGATTCATAGGAGAAAGAAATGGAGGAATAGGGTCGAGAAGATGTTACAACTAAAATGAACAAGGTCACTTGGCCAGAGACTTCCCTCATGCAAGACGACCATGGTGTTCTCACTGCAAAACTATTAGGAACGCAACCGAAGATTTCCTAGAACTGATCATGAAATGGGAAGATCAGGCTCATCAATGAGGATTTAATTTCATAGGCTCAAAATTGATAAAGGGAATCAATGGAAAACTACCTAATATCAACATCATTACTCACAGAGGATAAAAAACTAGGGAAGATGAAGAAAGTTAGCCCAAGATTTAGAAAGGAACTCCTAAGGATGACAGGTATGACCGTTTGAAACAAAAATTGTTCTTCAAAGATGTAATATAAATATTTAAGAGTATCCCTACTCCATAAATAGTGGATAATTCCCATAAATTCACCTTTCAACCTAAGCTTGTGCAAGCCCCTACCTCACCATCAACACTTAGAAACTCTGTAATTTTGAAGATACACCATGAGCAGTCTCAAAATATAATCAATCTTTGGTTTCAATTGTTCTTTGATATCCCGGGGGATGACCAACTGTTACACATTATTTTCATCATCCCTATGATCGTTAATGATGTAAACCTATCTATTGCCTTTAGAGAGGTCACAGTGGCCTGAGTTCTTGAAGAGAGAAGGGAGAAGAACTTCTCCTGAGAAAAGAAGTTGCATTTTCCTATGAAAAAACCTCATAAAAAGGAATGTTCGCAGGTTGCTATATAGGCAGGGTGCGAGAATGATAAATTCTCGCAGGTTGCACTATAGCTAGGGTGTGAATAGTTCGCAGGTTTCTATATAGCTAGGGTGCGAACATTCCAGCACGTGGGAAAAATGTACGGTTTCTCGAATTTTCTATAAGGAGAAGCTTCTATGGTGAGGTGGCATCCGAATGGTTTGGATCTTACTCGTTTTCATGATTTAGTGGGATCATCCTAACCTCCTCACCTTATCTTCTTCAACTTATAAAAGGAGAGGAGTTCTCATGGAGAAAGTTAGCTTGAGCTTGTGGGTTCTTGGTTGTGGTTCTTTGGCTTGGAATTATTAGCTTGATTAGAGTGGCTTTGAGATTTTCTTTGTCAAGATAGATTGTGAGTAGCTATCAGATCTATGGTTTCAAAATCATTGGAGCAAGAAGTGTGTGGGGAACGAAGGACAGTTGGAAGGGACCTTACAACATCAAGGCAATGGTTGTAATCTCTCTTTCACATTTAATATGATACAGTAATATGATTCTTTCCTATAAAGCTTGTTGTGTTTTATTGTATGATTCCTTGATCACATACATAGGTTTATATTGAGTTTATGCTATCACTTTTGCTTTGGTTGGTTTGTGTTGTTTTGATATTGACTGCACAAGAGCACTGGAGTGAAGCGGGAGCAACATAGACTATAGGAAGCGATTATAAGGTATGTTACTTATTCTTGCCTCTTAGTAAATTCAATATTTAAAACTTAAGGAAAGCGTCCTATTCTGTCATGTTTTGTTCTAGATCTAGGTGGATCTAGGGAGATCGGTTTGTGTCCGCACTCACGGATTTATCCAATAACACCAACTTACAAAGAATTTTCACAATAGCTTGTACCTAATACTGAGAAATGAGGGAACCCCATAAGCCATCATAAAGACCAACATCCCTGAGAAGAATACCTAGAGAATACAAAGAAGAAAGGTGCGAACAAGAAAATAATTTAGGTTAGAAGCCCAACTAGATGATTTTGAGATCAAATTTGTCATGATAGATTTGGAAAATAATACAGAAAAAAACCTTTGAATCTTTGTAAAAACCTTTGTTAGTGTATTCCCCCATCTAGTTGATAATTCCAAACCAATATTGCATTTTCCCAGTAGGAAGGATGGAAAATGTAGAAATAGTTGTTGTGGGAGTTAAAACCACAACTGATTTCAAAGTAATTGAAATAATGGGAGATAAGAATCCCTATCTTGATCTACTCATAATTAATTGGGCATATGACAACTATGCTATAATTGATCTAAAGAATAACACCATGACATTTGAAGTGGATGGGATAAAAGTAGTTCATCCCTTAGATCTATATTTAGGGCCTAGATACATTGAACCAACAGACAACAATATGGAATCGTATTCTCTTAACCAATTATACACTATAACAACAACAATGGGATCAGATTACATAAATCCCACTGCAGATGGATCAGTAAGTTGGAGAAGCATACATTCTGCTGACGAGGATTCCAAATTAGCATTTGATAGTTGGCAGGAAGGTTCATACGAATGATTCTCAAGATGATGCACAACTATGATAGTAGTGATATGGATTGGAACCAATATCAGAGAACACTCAACATATGATGGTACCTCAGAGGTACATTATTTTCTAACCAGTATGGAAGATAAAATAACAGTGGACCAAACGATCTCAGTTCTTGGCTTAGCCTTACAGGATACCCCCACTAAATGGTGGGCCACTCATAGAGCCTTGATTATGGAATGGGAAGACGTGAAGCAAGCCATCTTATGTCAATTCCAAAGTAAGGATCAAATGAAAGAAGAGATGAATATAGATTTTCAATATGCACAACTGTTTGATGGATAGTATGACCCCAAAGTGCATATTGAGCAACGTTTAAAATAGTGGCAAGTTGCAGAAGTACCCTCTCAACTATGGGTTAAGGTATTTCTCTACTCGTTGGGTCCAATCCCAAAATATTTGTACATACATGAGGATACTAGAAGACAAACAAGTTGTTGGAAGATGTTACAAGACCAGTTTTGCAAGGACTTCTCCTTCGTAGATAACTCCCTCGAGCTTTACAAAGTCCTTCAAAGGATTCAATAAATGTTTTTTACTAATATTTGCAAACAAAGATCAATTCCAATAGCATGTGTTGACCTTGTTCAATTTCTTCCATATAGTCTGAGTCATGAATCTGATAAGATACCTATAGCTTTCTGTAGAGTTTATAAAGACCTGGAAAAACTCGATGACTTAGAAGAATTTAGAAATTTAACTATTAAAGAAACAAAAGGCAGTAGAGAGATTAAGTATATTATACCTAGTCAAACATGTAGCTCCTATAACCATCCACTAAAATTGTGAAAAGTTAATATAAGGAGTACAGATAATCATAATATAGCTTCCATATGAGATTACTGGGATGATAAAACTATGAGTTAATTCCACAACTTGTTACGAGAGTATGAGGAATTGTTCCAGAAAACATTCTTAGAATTGAAAGGTATAAAAGGAGCCATGGGAGGAATGAAAATCCAGTTAAAAATTGACTCAAAACCTGTGAAGCATAGACCATATCGCCTTAATCTTAAAATAAAGGAAAAGGTCAATAAGGAAGTAGAAAAAATGCTTGCGGCATGACTTATTTTCCCAATCAAAGAAGCAGAGTGGATTATCCCCATAGTTATTCATTGCAAGAAGGATACAAAATATATTTGGGTCTATGTGGACTACAAAAGTCTAAATTATGCATGTGTGCACAATCTATTTCCAACAACTTTAAGTGATGAAGTGTTAGATCAGGTTGCGAGAAAAGAATCTTATTCATTTACAGATGGATTCTCAGGATATCACCATGTCAGAATCGCAGAGGAAGACAGTAAGAATACCACATTTATAACTGAGTGGGGAACATTCACTTACATTGTAATTCCCTTTGGCTTAAAGAATTTCCCTGTAGTCTTCTCTCATATTGTATTAGAATCATTTCGAGAGTTCACCCACAAGTTTGTAGAGGTCTACATGGCTGATTCAATAGTATACATCATGTTAAAGGAAACTGTAGGGATACTCTGGTTAATGTTTTATAGATTTCGTGAATTGTTGATATCTCTAAATCTAAGAAAGTGCATCTTCTGCATACCACATGGAAATATTCTAGGCCAGATTGTATGTCGAGAAGGAGTCTTGGTAGACCCATATAAAGTTGCGGTTATTCTAAACATGCCACCACCTACAAGTGCTAAATTGTTTCACTCTACACTATGACATACATGATATTACTTCAGTTTTATCAGAAGATATGCAACTATCACCGCACCTATATAAAAATTGTTGAAGAAGTCCGAAATATTTCGGTGGACACCAGAATGTGACAAAGCATTCGAAATCCTCAAAGAAAAAATAAGTAATACACTTATCTTGATATTTCCCAATTGGGAAATTGAATTCTATGTACATGTGGATGCATTAGGCATCTCCCTAGAAACCATTTTAGCACAACCAGGTGAAGGAAATATGGGTGACCCTATCTATTTTTCTAGTAGAAATATTTTTCAAGATGAACACAACTACAAAACCACTGCAAGGGAAGGTATAGCTCTGATTTATGCATTAAAAAAAATTAGACACTATTTGTTAGGATCTCATTTCAATTTTTTTACTGACCACTTTGCATTGAAGTACCTACTCAATAAGCCATTACTTGGAGGAATTATTTTTAGGTGGCTACTGCTCTTTTAGGATTTTTCATTCAAAGTAATTGTCAAACCTGTAAGATGCAATGTAGGTTCATATCACCTTTCCAGGTTGGAATCATGGGAAAGCAATGTAACAGTATATGATCATCTCCCATATCCAGATCTGTTCCGAATTGAGGCTATCCCAAAATATCTTGAAGACATTCATATCTTCATAAGTACAAGGACCTACCCAAAAACTTACTCCACAACCCAAAAATGACATATGATGATTTGAGCAACAGACTATCAAATGATTGTGGGACAACTTGTCAAGTTGGGACTAGACAACATCCTCAAGAGATGTGTCTTGAACCACGAAAGGAAAAATATCTTGTGGGAATGACACAGTGGAGTTACATGAGGAAATTTTGGAGCTAAATCTACCGCACAGAAGGTACTCCAAGATGGATTATGGTGGGTTACATTATTTAAAGATGTTGAATATTATGCTAGATCTTGTGACACCTTCCAAAGAGTAGGGAATAAATCGTGTAGAGATGAATTACCCCTTCAACCAGTTAGAGCATTTCAGGCATTTGAGAAGTGGGTTGTTGACTTTATTGGACCAATCAACCCGTAGGCTAAGCATTCAAAATCGAGATACATAATTAACACAATATATTACCTCATAATATGGGTTGAAGTATAGGTAGTTCAAGAGTGTTCAATAGATACAACTGTTAGATTTATTTTTGAAAATGTCATTACTCAGTTTGGATGCCCTAGAATCCTGACTAGTGATCAAGGTAAGAACTTCATCAGCAACACAATTACAATGTTGACAACAAAATTCCTTATACATCACCATAAGAGTAGTCCCTATCATCCACAAGCTAATGACACAATGGAGTCATTCAATAAAATTCTAGAAAGAGGACTGACAAAAGTATGTTGCGCAAATAGGGAAGACTGAGATGATAGAGTTTCAACAGTATTGTGGGCTTACATGACTACCAAAAAGAAGCTACATAGATATACCCCATTTTAATTGGTTTATGGGAAAGAATATGGTGTACTTACATAATGTATCACCCCTAGTCTCTATTTAGCATAGGCTACATACATGACAAATGAAAAATCGATTGCGCAAAGAATTATAAACTTGCAAGAACTTGAGGAAGCAAGATTTCTAGAATATTTTCATCAGTTAGTTGAGAAATCTAGAAAGAAATCTTGGCATTTTAGGAAAATTAAGTCCAAAATATTTAAACAAGGGGATAAGGTACTACTCTAGGACAAACTGTATCAGAAACATCTAGGAAAGTTTCTAATGCACTGGTTGGTTCCATTTATAGTTGCGGAAATCCGACACTCTGGTGTAGTCAAGCTAGTGCAACTAGACGGTATCCTTCGTTGGGTGAAGTGTGCCCTCCTGAAACCATACATTTCTCATGTTTGAACCAAATGACCATTTCTCCAGCCCAAGGGAGTTTATGTAATAGTTATATTTTTATTTTCTGTCATTTATTTAATTCATTTAATAACGTTGGAGTGTGCATAATGGTACAATGCCATATGTTTTTTCCTTCTAAGTGTTTATTCTGTTCATAAATGATTACTCAGCCATCGAGGGTCGAAAGAGTAACCCTTACATTAAATTAAGTCATTAAAAATGACATAGAATCTCATTGTGTTTGGAGGTGGGTGAATATAAACTGTATCACAGCCCATGTACCATACACATCTTGTCCAATCATACCGTTTGTGGTACCTATAGTAACCTGTTAGAATGTTTTGTCAAGACAAAAATGTGTGATACATGTGGATGCCATTGATACCGCTGTTGGGATTCTCAATCGTTAAAATGCTAAGACCCTCAGTTCGCTCACATTCCTGTCAGTTAGTTCATTAACGCCAAGATCATATTAGGGATTTAACCCCGTTATCAGTCTTGTCGAATGTTGGAGCCTGAGATTGCATTATTGGCCTAATGATGAGTGTCTTTACGAGTGATTAAATAGCTCTCCATTAATCGCATTTATAATATATCTTGAACCCACGGGCAGGACTTACTATTTATCTCAACTATCTTTTTTTTTTTGATACATCTGCACCCTAGCCTAATCTGTGAAGTCCTCCGCTCCATAGTCGTGACCCTGACCCCAACTGAGCTACTCTAATTTTATAGTGATCCAGATACACCATGTCGAGAGTAGTAGGAGGCCAAAGTTTGAATATTATAGAGGTAATTATAGATGAATCGTATGATCCCCAGGTCGAGATCATGGGTGATATCAAAGGAAAGGTCAAGCAAGAAAAAATCCTCGACCTCGATATGAATGACCAAGTATATTTTCCTCAAATGAATATTATTGTGTTCTGAGACTTGGATCTAGATGAAATGTGGGGCATGTAGCTTGTCCCAAATCTAGACTTCATCAACTTGTTTAATTCCATGACTATGCATCTCAGGGATCTACCAGTCTTTAGGACCACCAGTGAAGTTGTACGGTGCACCAAGTTTTTGATGAGTCGTGTGCACGACATGATATTATGGATCGATAAGAGATATCCAATTCATGAAGAGGATATTCAACAGCTCACTAGATTGTCTCTTGAAAGTGAGGACATATCTAAAGGATTCCAATTCCCAAGTAAGCATGGGAAAAAGAAGGGCGAAGTCATCGTATATGAAAAATTCTACACACGGAGGGGAAGATGCACATCCAAAATTGACCCAATTCTACTAGAGAAAATCTAGATAGCATGTTATGTGATCACAAGTAAGGTTATGTGCTCGTACTATAAGGGAGAATGTACTATAGATGCTCTCTCAGTATCATAATTTTGTGCAAACGAAGCAGTGTTTAACTAGTGCAACTACTTGTTAGAAGAGCTCCTCATTGCCTGTGAGAAAACTTAGGAGAAAGGAGGAAATTTCGCCTATGGATACCTACTCATTGCATTTCAATGTGGAAATGGAGGCCACCCATAGGAATACAGTTGACACCTGCAGATAAGAATGCCTAGAAAAAATATTTGAAGCTTGGCATTCAATGTTGGATTCAAAGAACATGGAGTTCGATAACATATCATTCTTGAAGTGGTAAAACCAACTCATAGATGAAACTCAACAGTTGTGCATACCAAGGGATCTATTAAATTTGAACACAAGGAATATATTATTTGTGCTAAATCATCGCTATACTTTTGTTTGACCGAGGCATGCGAAGCCTAAGGATTTCCAGATGAGGCTGCTACCCTTCTACCCTTCTATCTTGTCATGGAACATAATTAAGGACAACCCTCGCAAGTTAGGTATGAACTACCTCTTACCACCAAAGATTATTTAAAAAAGGGGGCAGGAAGAAGAAGGAGGGTCGAGTTCTGGTGCAACAGAGAAGAAGTAGAAAGTTCAAATGTTGATGGATTCAGAAGAAGAAGAGGAAGAGAAACCCATGGAATGGAACAAGAGGACATTTCCATTATTTCTGCATCTCCAAGAGCATGCCATGCTATTAGGTAATGATGTCAATGAGATCCTTGATACTGTGTTTATAGAGGATGTCTCAATAAAGAAACATCGAATACATGTTTCCCCTCTATAATTTATAAATCCACAACCAATATCCATAGCTCTACCTCACACCAGGGCCACCACTCATGCTACCAAAATTGTGATTAACATCATAGATGACCCTGAGCCAAAAGCCAATGCATACATGACCCTCATTACCGAGGAAGCCCCATTTCCACCACAAGACACCAACATTCCCTCCCTACCCACTTTGTCCAAACCAATGAAACTAGATATCCCTAAACCATCTGAGAATGTGGATGAACCAACTACCTTGACTACTGCAACCTCGACCCAACCACTTTATCTATTTATACCCATTTCAGCCACTCTTCCTTTGGAAGCAAGTCAACAACCACAAGTCACACTACTTACTCCAATACCGTAAGTTCTAATCACCCAAAGTCCTCTCTCAATTGTCAGTGTTGAGATTCCAATTATTAGAAGTGGGACTCAAGAAGTTTCACTACCTACAGAGACATGAACATAGATGGTTCAAACAAAACCGAAAACACAATCAGGTCATAGCACAACATCATTGAAAGAACAACTATACCTAGTACTCTAGAATCTACACCATTGTGCAAAGCTACTATAAATTGTTCTGGAAAAGACAGAGGTTCTCCCTCTATTTCCAACAAATATGAAGACTAGACTTTCACAACAATTTCAAGGTCCATCTCTAGGAGAAGAAGAAGTGGGAATACCCTCAGAACATTCCATGTCTAGTGGAGTGTCTCTTCAAGATATACTACCATTGGATGCCACTATGACATCTAGAGAGTTCGCTCATTTTCTAATGCCACAACTAGTAGGCCTAATCAGAGCCTCTACCAACCAATTACAACAAAGGATCCAGAAGGTAGAAAGGTAATCCAACTTATGGAAGAAAGAAGGACTCCTGGCACAAACATGAAGAATGCAGGAGGAGCATTTGAAAGTTCAAGAAGAAGTATAAAAAGTAAAGGAAAAATTAGCAGAGGCCTGGACAACCTTCATGAGAACAGCGCCTCAAAATCTAGCACAACAAATGAGCCAATGGAGTAGATTGGATTGGTTCAAGTAGCCTGGACTGAGCTGGTAGAATGAGCCAAAAATATCAAAGTGAAGTTGTAGGAAAGTAAATTAGAAGCCAAATTAAAACCTTGGAAACTAAAGGAACAATTGCAAAAGGTTGTTTTGGAAGGAGACAATGCAAGAATTACATTGCATAAAAATATTGAGTGCACCACAATCCTAAAAGGGATCGGCTATTGGATTGGATTAATCTCATAGTGCAACCAAACAGTTGAGGAATTGCGCTTAAAAATCCAATCCCTCAATGAGGAACCAGCCAAAGCCCTAGATCCACTTGAAAACAAGCAACGTTTGATGAAATTCAACAAGTATATAATGACCCGAATGCATTGTTTGAAGCTTATAAAGTTCCCAAGAAAGAACTTTGATAATTTTGACAAGTCATTCAAGATGCTTACACTACTACATATGGGCGGATTATTCCATGAAAGTTTTCCACGTTTCCATTAGTTTCATCTTTTTTTCAAATAGGGCAGGATTTTCATCAATATTTCCACTAAATTTCATGGCAATATTGACAAAAAGGTTATTTTAACCTGGTCATAATTTCCGTCTCTATTGCCACGAACGTTCGTGTCAATAGCGATGAAAATTTTGCGTATCTCAGTGGTCGGTGTTAACGACTAGTTAATTACTTGATCTATATAAGCCTGACTTTAAGAGACTTTGCGACACAATTGCTATAGTTGTGACATTGTTCTTGGCTTTTGTTTGAGGTGTTTATTTTTTCTGTCACCCACCGGTTGAACAAATCCAATTCTCGAACTACATAGCTCAGATTTTGAACTTGAAAGGTTAGTATGTTTTTTTTTATTGAAGTACTTATTTAACTTGTAATGTTTTGTTCAAATGTCCAAATTTCATGTAGCTTGTTTTTTCCTTGATAATATATTATATGTCTAGTACCATATTTCATGTCTTTGGTTTTTGGATCTAGTTAGTATATTCTATGGAAAAGGGTATGTGGATTCCATAATATTCTAGGTTTATGGAATCCACATACCCTTTTCCCCTCAATTGTAGCTATGATGTCTCTCTCTTTTCATTGATAAAGATATGAAATTGCTCTTGAAACTCAACCCTGATCGGTGAAATGATAGTAATTGATTGTCATTTTCTTCTCTTTTATTTTTAAGAACTAACAAAAAAATACCCACAAAGCTTGATTGAAGCTTTGATACCACTTTTTACATCACTAGTACCCAAATGGGATCACACTTGCATAAATTGAAAATAATATAAGAGTGACAATAATGGTTGGGATACTTGCACACCTAATGGTTGGCTGGGACTTAGTAATAAAATTAAATGAAGGAAGAAATCTCCATGAATAAAATCTTGAAGTTGATTGTTATATTAATAAATGATAAGTTATGGTATATATAAGATAGGGAGGAAACTCATGTTTATAACAATAAGATACATAAACACTAACCATAAACTTATGTTAGGTATATATGTCGTTATTATATAAAGAAATCATTTGTACAAATATTACCTTATTATAAAGATGTTATCTATGTCGTGATCAGGCACATAACAATGACTTTTAACTAAGCACCTTCAACCATATTAGATTATGGTTAGCCACCTTTAACTTTCTTGGATTATGACTAAGAACCTTTAACAAATGAACTTATGATTATATACCATAGTCTTCCATTATAAATAAAGTATATTTGTTTCAACTTTCTCAATAAAATCCACATACCCTTTTCTTATATGTGATGTTGTTTCGCTCAATTTTTTATAATCACACACAATTCTAGATTGTTATCGGGTAAATCGGTGAATGCAGACATAGACTAATCCCCCTAGATTCACCTAGATCTGGAACAAAACACGACAAGACATGGCTCTTTCCCTAGGCTCTAATCATCAAATTTACTACAGAACAAAAGAGGATAGACATACCTTTAAATGTTGCTTCCTTATGTCTTTGTTGTTCCTATTTTGCTCTGATGCTCTTGTGATACTGATCGTCCAGTGAGACACAAACCAACCAAAGTTAAAGTAGAGAGAGTATATTCAATGACAACCTATGCATATGATCAAGGAATTATGTAATAAAATAAAGATAATTCTATGGGAAAGAAACATGCCACTGTATTATATTAATAATAGGAAGAGAGACTACAACCATATGCCTTGATGTTGTAAGGTTCATTCCAACAGTTCCTTGATTCCCACACACTTTTGATCCATGAATTGTGAGACTATAGATCTGACATCTGTCTTGACAAAAGCAAAGCTCAAAACCACTCTAACCAAGCTAATAATTCCAAGCCAAATCCAACTAACTTTCTCCATGAGATCTCCTCTCCTTTTATAAGCTGAAGAGGATAAGGTGAGGAGGTTAGGATGATCCCACTAAATCATGAAAGAGAGTAAGATCCAAACCATTCAGAGGACACCTCACCATAGAAGCTTCTCCTTCTAGAAGCATCAAGAAAATGCTTATTTTTCCCACGTACGAAGGCCACCACGACCTAGCTATAGTGAAGCCTGCGAAAATTCCGCACCCTAGATATAATGCAGCCTATGAAAATCAGGCATTTACACACCCTATCTATGGTGCACCCTGCGGAAATCCTCCAAAATAGGGTTTTTACAGAGGAAAAAACATCTTCTTCTCTCAGGGAAAGTTGTTCTCCCTTCTTTCTTCAGAAATTTAGGCCACTGACCCCTCTGAAGGAAACATATAGGTTTACCTAATTAACGATCATGAGGGTGATAAAAATAATGTGTAAAAGAGAGCCCCCCAAAGTACAAAGTTAGAACAGAGTGATAGCTGAAATACTTTGTCGAGTGTGTATAGGGAACAAGGGACAGTTGGTCGGAAACCTGCCAACAAACAAGGAAATACAGTACAATAATATATCATCACTGAGGTAAGCATTCCCATAATCAGAATACAAATGACTCAAATCATAAATTTCAACATGCAAGGATCCATGTCAAGTGATATAGGTCATGGCCACCAAACATACACCGTGGATCCATTCCATTATGACTCAAATCTGAACATAGCCACCAAAAATACACTGTGGATCTATGTGTTAAAGATTCAAATTTGAACATAGCCACAAGACATACAATGTGGATCTATGTAACAGTACAATCTAAATATACTCCAACACAACCTGAATTTGTGAGAAAAGATTTAGGGTCTTTATCTCCACCACTCTATAGTACAAATCTAATGATGCAAATACATGTGTTGAAGTCGAACATGGTAGAAACCACTTGATTACCGGTCATTAGTGTATACCATTAACAACTGCGAGGGAAATTACCATTAATGGAAATGACTCCCAAGGTACACTAGTACAATCCAACGAATGCGAATTAATGAGCTGAAGTCGAACACTCAACGAAATCTCTCGATCAGGGGTTGATAATGAAAACCCACTATCAAAAGTGAGGAAACCTGCCATTGAGGCATGCAGGTTCCAAGGTACCAATTAGTTTCTAAGTCTAATTCTTGGATAATGAGTCGAAGTCAACAGGGAAAGACTTGTCATAGGAGGTCCTTAATGTATCCCCCATCAATGACACAAAATGGGTAACAAGATTTGAAAGTAGATCAGTGTAACAAGTGATTTAGGACTGACTCAGGGATGGTCGACATAATAGAAGGATTGAGGACTACAGAAGTGGCTGACGCAATAGAAGGCTTTCTGGGTTGAACATCTCTTTGAACATATTGATGACACGACAACTGTCTTGGAAAAAACTGACTCAACAATAGGGACCATAGACCAATTTGTAATCTTAGAAAGGGGTATGATCAAGAGAAGGGCATATTTTCCCAACCTAGACACAAAGCAAGTGAAAGGGTGTCATGTTCAAATGTGACTCTTCCATGGAATACAGGTTTAGACACATTTCTTTCCCAATTTTTCCCCCACCATTTCTAGAGAGTACCTCTTTATTTTTATGCAAGCTTGAGGAGGATAACATATGCTTGTAATATAATCTCATCCTTCGGACGAGTCCCTCAAAGCATGTTTAACGAACCCTAGGAAGGAGTGGTCTGATCCCATATGGGCCTTTCGATGTTTGTTTAATGAGTCCAAAGAAAGAAAACTCAGTGGATTTTCATGTTTAGAGAGTCTGAAAAACACTTAAATAGAAATATCTTAGTTCCTTTTTCGTAAAGTAGTCTGATGAGACCAAAAAAGTGATAAAATATCGCCCATCAAACGTTTTCTTCAAATACTTTTATGAGTGTGAAAAAAACAAGGCCCTTCGACAATCTTTTCATGTTTAGAGAGTCTAAAAAGAGCTTAAAGGAACTCCAGGGGGTTCCTTTTTCATATAACCTTTACGAGTCCAAAAAAGTGATAAAAGTATACTCGGTTACAATCTCATTGATTTACGAGCACGAAAAAAAACAAATACTAAGCTCGATAACCTATTCTCATGTATTTGCGAGCATGAGAAAGAACAAAGACTAAGCTCGGTAACTTATTCTCATGTATTTACGAGCATGAGAAAGAAAAAAGACTAAGATAGGGATTGTTTTCATTTTTATGCAAGCTTTAAAACAAAAAAAAACTATGCTTGGGACAGATTTTATTTTTACACAAGCTTAAAAACTAACCAAAACTATGCTTGGACCTGGTTTCATTTTTACACAAGCTTGAACTAGAGGAAACTATGCTTGAATTGGGTGGTTTCATTTTTACACAAGCTTGAACCAAAGTAAAAACTATGCTTGCGACTTCCCAATGCATGGTTGGTACTTAGCCCCCATCTTAAGAAGCTAGTGGCTCAACTTTAACATGAATTCCAGAGGCTGGGAGAATTTCCCTCCAATCTTTGTTTCATCCAATTGCAAAGGCAGAGGAAAGGAAGCTTCAAATACTAGATGAAGGACTTGAATCAACAGAGAGAGGGAATACATCTATTTCATTTTTTAACAAGCTTTCCATAGAGAAGAAAAACTATGCTCAAGAATCCAAGTTCAATCCCTAGACCTTTGTTTCATTTTTTAATGAGATGGACACAGAAACATGAACTATGCTCGTAACCTCTGTTTCATTTTTTAACGAGGTTTCCGCAGAGACATAAAACTATCCTCGTAGTTGGTTTCTTGATCACGGCTTCCAAGAGGACAATGCTCTGGAAGGACACCATGTCAAGGGACAAAACTCAGTCATGGCCTCCAAGAGATCATTACTTAATGGAAGAAACACACTCTGGAATGAACACATGTCGAGGGCCACGATAGGGGTAAGGAGATCAGACCCTATCAAAGAGATAACCATGTCAACTATCGGATCTAGGTCATCAGAAGTTGAAGTCATGGGAGACAATGCCACATAATTAACATGTGGTGGGGGTAATACCATCTACATATAAGAACCATTTAGGGAAGTAATCCAGTTAGGACCGATGAATGAAATTTGATCAATAGTCATCATTCTTCCATTGTGATGGAAATATATCATGCGAAAAAGAGTGGACACAATAGCTTTCATGGAATACACATAATCCTGCCCAAGGAGTAAAGAAAAATCCAAGGGGTCTTTGACTACCATGACATCGATAAAGATAGTTTTCCCTCCCAAAGTTACAAGAAACTGAGGAAGGGTCCCTAAAGGTTGACTGGTTCTTCTATTAAAAGCTAATAGATTTTGTGTAACTGGGGCAACCTGAGGACAATCCAAAGCTTGCCAAGAAAATGAGGACAAAATACTAATGAACACACCTTCATCTATCAACATTTGAAGAATGTCCTGACCACAAACTTGCACTATAATATGGAAAGGAATGTGAGAGGGAAGATGAGGTCTAGTTAGCACACTCCAATCAAAATGGATGGCCACATTACTTGGAGGGGGTTCCATGGGAGAAGGAGGAATACCCCATGGCATGGTAGAGTCTATATCAACGAGAAAAACATCATCATAATCGGGTTTAGTCTCTAGCAGAAGAGTAGGATCGACCGATAACGAGATCAGATCGACCACTTGGGTTTCATTCTCCAAAGGGAGAATGGGGTCGATGGATGGAAACAGATCGACCTCTTTGGTTTCACTCTCTAGCGGGAGAGTGGGGTTGACCGAGGATGGGATCGGATTGACCACTTGGTCTACTGGTTCAACTAGGGATGTGACCATATTGACCACTTTATCGACCAGATTGACCGACAAGGGAACCAGATTGATCATTTCGTCAACTACAGGGGGGTTGAGAGAAATCTTGCGATAAGCAGTTGGAAGTTGGGTTTGTGAAACAGTCATGTCATCCATGAATTTCAAGGCTTCTTCCATATGAGGGAAAAGATGAGTTAGATGATTCCCTTTGCATAACATACATGGGAACTTGGCTCTACTTTTCTTCTTCCCAACTATATCATGACTAGTTGACGGGAGGTCATCAACATGTTGTTCAAAGGTTGACGACATGGGTTGGCGAGGGTGTGTAGACCATGCTTCTATAACCTTGGATAAACCAGGGAAATCCTTAAGAAGATGGCTACCCTTACAAAGCCTACAAGTGTACTTGGGCTTGCGGGTCGTTTGGGTGATTTTGGGATCATCAACACTTCCATCACAATTAACAATAACTGGTTGTTTTTCAACATGTCTAGCAGTGGTTGGAAGTTTATACCCTTGTTTATTTTTCTTATTCTTATTCTTCCTTTTCATCTTCTTCTTATTCATCGAGTTACTAGCTTTGGATCTTTCACTTGGCGAAGAAGATGAAATGGAAGAAGACCTTGCAAGTGAAGAAGGCAAAGAATATATTACTGGTGAAGAAGGTGAAGGATCAACATGAGGTTGATGTTATTGGGGGGAAGTTCTTACAAATGAAGCACTAACTACATTCGGGACTACCTAAGTGGAAAACAACCATACTGGTAATCCAATCGTGAGGCCTGGAAGGCTCAAAGTAGAGATATGAGAAGGACCAATGTTTCTGTAAGAAGGAAACACAAAAGGTTCCTTTAGAACAGAGGTTCCTTCATTTGTCATTACGGGAACTGACACCATTAAAAACAAAATTCCAATCTAGAGTCCACTAGGGAAACTAAATAGAACATGCTAAAAATATAGTAAGCAAGCACGCAAACAAAACCTTCTCACAATGAGCACACTAGTTGGTGATGAAATCCAACGTCGTGGGAACAAAGTAAGAAGGGGATGAGACAGAGCGGGTGGAAATGTTACGTTGATGACCTACTTAATGGACTTACGCCTTGGTGAAATCTTCCATGCAGTAATTGTGGATTTACCCTCCAAGGAGTCCGAGTGAGTTTGACCAACGTCGATTCCAGGTACCTTGAAGACTTGCCCCTCCATAGTCACCTTGTGTAAATATCCTAAAGAGAAAGGCCACTAAGGTTACCAACTACTACAATGATGCCTGGGGAAATAGCCGGTAGTCTGATCCATGCGCAAAGGCAGGGTATCTAGCCTGAAATCAAATTGAAAGGCTTCCACTCATCATTCTGGATATACCTCTCAAGCGACCCCCATAATACGCGCAACCTCTACACCAAAACCAACAAAGTAGGGTGAGTAACTCTGCCAGTCTCAATGTGACCTTGTGATTGACCCTTGTGTTAGAAGGGCTTCCCTAACTCAAGATTCTATGTTTGTTTGCAACTTTGGAAAGTTATCTTTCACACCTATTCCAAATCCCTACAACTAATCTAATGTATGTTTGCTGCCAAGAAATATAAAAATGTATAATCATTTTTTATAGGTTCTTTATTTTATGGCTGTTGTTACTCAAGAGAAAAATGGCGTGAACAATATGGTGTTTTGAATGACTCGAAAGCTATGCAAAGAGATGAAGATGCAATCTTTTCATTTCGATGAAAGTTATGCTATGAGAAGGAGAAAACATTTATCATTCCCAGATGCACAATGTCCCAAAATTTACTAAACTCATAAATATCAAGATTTTCAAGAAATGAAACAAATAGACTGTACACCAATACAAGATTCACACCCCCCTGGCCATGAGGGGAAAATGTTTTAAGAATTTAAGACCAAAAATCATGCAATTTCCCTACTTCAAATGCAAGGAAGCCCCCAATCTAATATAAGGAAAGAAATAAGATTTTTGTTTCAAAGATAGCTAAAAGAAATACCAAATCACTTCAAAACAAAAAACAACCCAAACAAAGTTTCTCTTTTACCGTGAGTTATTTAGAAAAAAGAAGTGTTTTTTTCACTAAACAATTCTAAATAAAAACAAGGCTTTGTAACTGAAAGACACTCAAAGGAAGAGATCAAATCTTTCAAAAGAAAACAAAGCAAAGATGGATAAAAGTAGCTCAAAAACTTTCAATTACACTGTAAACAAATCATAATCAAACCTAAAAATTCAGCCCAAAACCAAATCCAAGGTCTGGGTAAGGAAAACCATCAAAAATCAAGAATTTCACAATTTTCTCAGGCTAGAAGACTAACACAGTGCGGAATCACTGATTTCCATGAGCTAGATATGGGTAGAGCGCGGTGTTTTTGCACTAGTCAAAATAGGTAGTGTGTGGAAATCCTAAGTCACCGCACTGTCCCTCAAAGAAGGGTGCAGAAATCCTCCAAAATGGAAAAATTAAAAAATAAGAAGGTTTTCTAGTGAATTCTAATAGTCAGAGAGTCAAGCTGCATCCTCTAATGACTTAGAAAACAAAAACCAAGCAATCAAATCAAGAAAACAATGAAAAATAGGAAAACATTTGTTTCCCCAGTAGAGTCACCAATTTTGCTATCGGGTAAATCGATTAATGTGGACATAGACTAATGCCCCTAGATCCACCTATATATAGAACAAAACACGACAGGACATGGCGCTTTCCCTAGGCTCTAATCATCAAATTTACTACCGAACAAAAGACGATAGACATACCTTTAAACGTCGCTTCCTTATGTCTTTGTTGTTCATGTTTTGCTCTAGTGCTCTTGTGATATGGATCCTGCAGTGAGACACAAACCAACCAAAGTGAAAGCAGAGAGAGCATATTCAATGATAGCCTGTGCATATGATCAAGGAATTATGCAATAAAATAAAGATAATTCTATGGGAAAGAAACATGCCACTATATTGTATTAATAATAGGAAGAGAGATTACAACCATATGCCTTGATGTCGTAAGGTTCCTTCCAACAGTTCCTTTATTCCCACACACTTTTTATTCAAGAATTCTGAGACTATAGATCTGACATCTATCTTGACAAAAGAAAATCTCAAAACCACTCTAACCAAGCTAATAAATCCAAGCCAAATCTAACCAACTTTCTCCATGAGAGATCCTCTCCTTTTATAAGCTGAAGAGGATAAGGTGAGGAATTTAGGATGATCCCACTAAATCATGAAAGAGAGTAACATCCAAACCATTCAGAGGCCACCTCACCATAGAAGCTTCTCCTTCTAGAAGCATCTAGAAAATGCTTATGTTTCCCACGTACGAAGGCCGCTGCAACCTGGCTATAGTGCATCCTGCAGAAATTTCGTGCCCTAGCTATAGTGGAGTCTACAAAAATCATGCTTTTCCGCACCCTAACTATGGTGAAGCCTGCAGAAATCCTCCAAAATAGGGTTTTTACAGAGGAAAAAACAACTTCTTCTCTCAGGGAAATTTCTTTTCCCTTCTTTCTTCAGGAATTTAGGCCACTGACCCCTCTAAAGGCAACATATAGGTTTACATCATTAACAATCATGAGGGTGAAGAAAATAATGTGTAACATAGATGTAGTGATTAACTTTAGTTTGTAGTTGATGTAACTTGTTTATACAGTATTAATAAGGATCAATATCTAAAATATAAAATATTCATGATGAAATCTACAATAACATGATGAAATCTACTAGTCAGACAATGAAAAATGAGAACATGCCAAAGTGTCTTAGAAAATAAAACTGTTACCACTGTAAGTAGCATAAAATTGTGAACATTTTATGTATATGAAAATCAACACGTCAT
The DNA here is from genome assembly GCA_032191745.1 of Picea mariana. Lineage (NCBI taxonomy): Eukaryota > Viridiplantae > Streptophyta > Pinopsida > Pinales > Pinaceae > Picea > Picea mariana. The sequence continues at coordinate 570,116 of JASDQU010101103.1, forward strand.
AATTTAAACCAACCCAACCCAATTGTGGATGACAAGTGGTTGGCATTCTTTTTTTAGTGGTGAATTTCAAAGATTGACATTTTGTCTACAAAACAACTTAGAGGCTATTGTATGGTGTTGAGTGATTCAAGTTTGAGAAATTTTGATCAATTTTGTTAAATGGTGTTTAATTACTTTCCATGGTTATTCAATACACAATACTCTATAGTACAAATTGAAGCATATCTATCTTAATAGTTAATCAATAATAATAAAAAAAAAACATGTGAAAATGTCTTAGAAGAAATAATTGTGAGGATTGTAGGTCACTGTAAATAAACATATCATATTAGAAAGGAGTAGCTAAAATATAAAAAATTGACAACATACTGTTTGGTATGGTGTAGGTAATACAATTACTTGCCAGGACAAAGATTTGTCATTATGAATGAAAATGACAGGAAGCTTGCTTGGATAACAGCGACATTAGAGGCAAGGGGCGATGGAAAATGTTATCTCCCTTGCTATGATTGCAAAATCTTGCCAAAAAAAACACTTTTAATAACAACAACTCAAATACATTGTAGGGAGAAGGGGCACGCCAAAGGGGGTTATGAATATTGTCCCTTGGTAAGAGGATTCAATTTTTAATGTATTCTCTATAATAATCAGTATGTCATGAATTTTAGTAATATTTTTTATCTGGATATTTATATTTTATAAACACACTAAATTTTCTACGTTGTTTTTAAATATATAGATGATGCCCCCAAAATGTCGAACTCCAGAGAGTTATTTGCCAAGTACTATCATAAATACTACTTTACAGGGAGATGAACTTCGAGATCAGAATATTGAAGCTATTGATCAAGTTATTAATGATGATATGGATGGAGATAATGTTAGTGATTCAAATCAGGAATATGAAATACATAGATTGATCCAAGACACATTTTCTCCAATGGATGAGGACAACTAGGATGATAGTCATGATGTTGATCCTCTACTCGAGAAGTCACATCAACCTCTTTATGAAGGCCCAACAACAAAAATTTTATCTGCTATATTGTTGTTGGTGAACATGAAGGTTTTGAATGGTTTATCAAACACATGTCTCAGACAGATACTAAGGTATTAAATTTGTTAATTATTTATGCGTGGATGTTCACAAATACTTAAAAGGTTCAATTTTTTTCCTATATTGATATTGTTTTCTAATTTGTAAATTAGTATATTGGATGAGATACTGATGATTAATATTGTTTACAATGAATTTTGTTTAGAATTTTGTAGATTGTTAAGTGAAGTTCTATTACCAACGTCAAATATTTTTCCACGCACATATCAAGAAATATCTATGATTATGAAAGAAATTAGAATGGACTATCAGGCTATTGATGCATGTCCTAATGATCATATCATATATTATGGACAATATACTTTAGAAAATGAATTCCCACAATGTCAAATAAGTAGATATCGAACTGATAAAGCCTCAAAGAAGCTGCCTCGCAAAGTTATTCATTATATTTCGATAATTCCACGTTTCTAGTGGTTGTTCAGTGGCGCAAACCCCCTGCCATTGGGCCGAGATCAGCACAGGATCTTTTCCAAACCACACAAAGAGTTAATTCAACCCTTTATTTAAGCCACAATATATTTCGGGCTTCGCGATTTGGAGGTTCTTGACCCAATGTCACAACTTTTACAATCGCTGAAATCTGAAATGTCAACGAAGGTTAAATCCTCCAACGCGAAGGGCACATGCCACCTGTTACCCACTAGTTTCATCTTTCGGGACTTTGAGTGAACAACCAATAGTTGTTCCTCTTCCCTTATGATTCCTTGAACTTCGAAATGTCGAAATGCTGAAATGGGTTCAATGTCCCATTGAATGTGAGATCGATGGCCTTTCAGGATTTTCGTTGAAGCTTGACCCCTCCTTTGACTTTTGCCACACGTATCCTCTGACTGATACTTGGGGCCCACCTTTTCGATGTTTCTTTCTTCGTGATTTTGAGAGTTGTGTTGACCATGCAACTCTACCTCTTGAATCCCAAAACCCTGCAAACCTGATTGGTGCCCAACGGCTATTGTCCCTCAACTTATTGGGAATTTTTTCCTTTCCCTCTTCGAGATTTCGCAAACCAGGAGTTTGAAACTCTCGATTCCAAAGTCATTACCTCTTCTACTTCCTAAACCCCAGAATGCCGAAATGTCAAAATTCCACTCCAAAGACACGCCGCGTTTCACAACTTCAGGATTTTCAATGCAAAGGCCCCTGACTCCTTATCATCGGAATTTTCGTAATGTTGAACCCCGAAATACCAAAATGTCGAAATTTCACACCTGAAAATCCTTTTCATGATTCAGGAATTAGAGTGACCAAGGATTTTGGCCTGTACTCCAAACTTACGAATCCCAAATCCCCAAAATGATCTTTCAGCTCAAACTGACCATAATCAACAGTTCACGTTGACTCTTGATGTCAAGGTGGTGGATTCATACAACTCCTAACCACCTTACAGCTCCTCTGGATCCTATGGTCCTCATGGTTTTGCAAGTTCTCCATTGAGAATTATGACCACCAGATGCACTCCTCAATGACTTTTGTCCAAACAACTCAGTGTTCTCCCTCTTGAACTTGACTTCTATGAGACAATTTTGATCTCCATCCCCCTTTGACCACTTCAAAGGTGCTATCCTTCTTAAGCTTTTACTTGTAAACCTAAGCTTCCCAAAAAGATCCCTTCTCACACTCCTTGCGGCAACCCCTGAAATAACCTCTGGTTATTTGAGTCTCCGAACCTCTGCACTCTTTGCAACAATAATCTCTCAATCTTCTTTCTGGATTTATAAAATCCAAGGCTTCAATTGGCCTGTGCACACCTTTCACGGCTCTGTGCTTCACCTGCACTTCAACTGGTATGAGAAAAATGGTATCTCTCCTAAGCTTCCTAAGATAAAAATCAGACCCTCATCAATGCACACCTTGCGGATGTTCACTATACTCCTTGCAGGAATTCTCAGGGAGAGAAACAATTGAAACTCATTCTCCTCCTCTCTCAGAATTCATACATTCAACATGAAATCATACACACAATACAACATTAGAATAAATGCATAACACAAAAACAAAACAACTATAAACATACCATTTAACTAATGTAAACAATAAGCATCATAATAGCATGGAAATTGAGTCAAAGCTTCATATATTAACTCAAGCATTCATGTACATGGGTTCTTCTCTACAACTCTCTACTGCAACTCTATGGCTTATGAATTTTGAATGATCATCCAAAAAAATTACAATGATACAAGGGTGAGGGTGTCTATATTTGTTTTCCCTCCTATGCTTCTAAACTATCTAATCTATTAAATTAAATCTACCTACTTGCATTTATTATGCATAAATGCCTCTACATTAGACAGATGAGAGAAATGCTCAAGATTTGTTTACAACATCTAGATATAAATGTGAGTACACTTCCCTTAGCCATTACATTAATGTCCATTCATTATTCTCAAAACACTTCAAAATGTGTGCTATTGCTTTTCCAGCTATCTCTTGCTTTTATGTTGCTTGCTTGGCTGGTTTCTTATGATGCTCCTGCATCATACTCCCTCGCTTGAAAATTTTCATGAACTCTTGTTCATGATCTCTTGCATGGTCTGTCCATGCCTATGAATTGTTGCTTCATCCTCCCAACTGGCATCTTCAACTGGATGTCCTTTCCACTTGACCAAGTATTCAAGATACTCTTTCCTCTTGGTCTTTTTGCTAACCCTTTTGTCAATTACGCTTTCCATCTGTGGCTTTTCAGCTACAGGCATTTTTTTTGTCCATTTAACCTCTTTTTGTTCTACCTCTGCTCCTCCTTCTTCAACTCTATAAGGGTACAAATCCGCAACATTGAATATCGGTGAGATTTCGACCCCATTAGGTAATTCAATCTCATTTGCATTTGCCCCAAATTTCCTTATGACCTTGCATGGTCCAATCTTTTTCATCTTCAACTTATTATATGTTCCCCTTGGGAACCTCTCCTTCCTCAGATGTGCAAGAATCAGATCACCAACATCAAATTGAAGTTCTCGCCTGTGTTGATTTGCTCTATGCTTCTATTATTGACTTGAACTCTGCAATCGCTCCTTAACTCGACTGTGAAGCTCCTTCATTCCTTCTGCAAAGTGCTCTGCACTAGCACTCCTGAATTCATTTTGTTCCAAATATTTCAATTCAGAAACTCCCCTTGGCTGCATTCCATATACAATCTAGAATGGACTCTACCCTATGCTTCTATTGAGTGAATCATTGTAAGCGATTCCACATGTGATAGAATGTGATCCCATTGACTGTGGTGTTCAGTCACTAAGCTTCTTAACAAATCTCCCAAGCTTCTGTTCACGACTTCTATATGTCCATCCATCTGAGGATGTGATGCTGAGCTAAAAGACAAACTTGTCCCCAACTTCTTCCATAAGGTCCTCCAGAAATTTCCTACGAACTTGGTATCTCGATTAGACACGATAATCTTTGGCAAACTATGAATTCTGATGACTTCCTTGAAAAATAGGTTCGCAATATGAGTTGTGTCGGTGGTTTTCTAGCATGGTATGAAATGTGCCATCTTTGAAAATTTGTCGACTACCACAAAGATATAATCAAATGCTCTATGTGTCCTTGGTAGTCCCAACACAAAATCCATGCTCACTGCGTCCCATGGCCTTTCAGGTATGGGTAATGGTTGGTATAACCCTGTGTTCTGCCTTCTTCCTTTCATGTGTTGGCAAATTCTGCACCTGTCCACAAATTTCCTAACATCTATTCTCATCCCTGGACAAAAATATGAGCCATTCAACTTTGAGAACGTCTTGTCATGACCAAAATGTCTAGCCAATCCTCCACTATGTTTTTCCTTCAACAAATTCTCCCTCATGGAGCATTTTGGAATACATAATTGATTTCCCTTGAACAATAATCCCTCTTGGATCATTTATGTAGTCCATTGGCTTCTATTCCTAAGAATTGGATTCTCAGATGCCTTATATGCCTCCTTGAAGTATGGATTATCCCTATACATTTTCTTAAGGTTATCAAAACCCAAAGTATTGACTCTGAATTCCTGCATAAGAAAACATTTCCTGCTCAAAGCGTCAGCAACTTTGTTAGCAGTTCCAGAAATATGCTTGATCACAAAAGTAAAATTATGCATGTATTCAACCCATTTAGCATGTTTTTGGTTCAATTTCTCCTATCGAGTCATGAATTGCAAAGCACGATTAGCACTGTACAAAACAAACTCCTTGGGAATGAAATAGTGTCTCCATTTCTTCAATGTTTGTATGATGGCATAAAATTCCTTGTCATATATGGAGTACTTAACCTTCGATTCATTTAGTTTTTTGTTGAAGTACACAACCGACCTATCATCTTGGCTCAAGACCGCTCCAATTACAAATCCACTCATGTCACACCTGACCTAGAATGTCTTGCTAAAATCTGGCAAAACCCGAATTGGTTGCTCAGTGATCTTCTTCTTCAGTAGATTAAATCTCTTATCTGCTTCCTCTGTCCAGTGAAAAGATTTATGTCTTTTCTTCACGGTATCCATCATCGCTGCACTAATTTCACTAAAGTTTCAGATGAATTTCCTGTAGAAGCTAGCCAAACCATGGAAGCTTCGAACTTTATCCATGCTCTTCGACAATGGCCAATTCTTAATTGCCTTTGTATTTTCCAGATCCATTTTTAATTCATTTGTAGAGATAAAAGAACCCAAATAAATGAGTTATGTCCTCATAAATGATGATTTCTTCATATTAATCAGCAATTTCTCCTACTATAATCTCCTCATTACTGCAACTAGATGCTTTAAGTGTCCTTCTTCTGTCTTGCTGAAAATTAATATATCATCAAGATATACAATGACAAATTTCCCTATGAAATCCTTCAGGACTTCATTCATCAACCTCATGAAATTACTGGGTGCATTCGTTAAGCCAAATGGCATGACAAGCCATTCATACAGCCCCTCATTCATCTTGAATGTTGTGTTCCATTGATCAAGTTCTCTCATTTGAATTTGATGATACCCTCTTTTCAAATCAATCTTTGAAAAAAACTTTGCTCCACTCAAGCAATCCATCAAGTCATCCATCTTTGGTAATGAAAACTTGTATCTGATGGTAATATTATTGATTTCCCTTGAGTCTGTACACATTCTCCAGCCTTCATCTTTCTTTGGGTTGAGCACTGTCAGAACAACGCATGGACTCAAGATTTCTCGAATCAATCCTTTGTCCATTAAGTTCTGGACCTGCCTCTTAACTTCTTCATTTTTCGATAGCGTCAACTGATATGATGCTTTGTTCAGCAAACCAGCTCCAGGTATAAGATCAATATGATGACTTATACTCCTAATAGGTGGTAACGAACAAGGTAGTTCGTCCACTACTATATTAGCAAACTCTCCCAGCAATTCCTAGATTTCTTCTGATAAATCATCTATCCTTGTACTGGTCAAAAAACCTCTAGGCCTCCTAACCAAAATAAATTGTGTGTCTTCCTTCTTCTTAACCTCATCAAGAAGTTCCTTCCGACTCATGAGAAGTACAATGTTGCTTGTCTCTATTTTCACCTCTTTATCCTTAATTGGCAGTAACATGTGAGTCCTACCATTTTTCTCTAGGGTGTACGTGTTCTTTCTCCCATCATGAACTACATTTCTATCATAATGCCATGGTCTACCCAGCAATAGATGACAAAAATCCATGGGAATGACATCACATAATATTTCATCTTTATATCCTCTTATTTTAAATTCAACTAAAGATTGTTTAGTGACAATTACCTAATGTCCTTTTTGTAGCCACGAAACTCTGTATGGGCTTGGATGTACAATAGTCTCCAGCTCCATATTTTATACCATCTCTGTAGATATGAGATCGTCTATGCTACCACTGTCCACTATGACTTTGCATACCCTGTCTTTAGTTTTGCAAGCAGTCTGAAACAAACTGTTTCTTTGGGTTGGGTTCTCTAGTTCCTTCTCCGGCTTCAATAGAACTTTCCTCATCATCAAAGATCTTCTGCCCTCAACTTATTCTACCTCAACATTCCATCCTTGAGCTTCGGCAATATGATTTTCACCACCATCTTTCTTCTTATCTAGACACTCATAGGATTTATGTCTGATTTTTCCACAGATGAAGCATTTCACTTCACCTCCTCTACCTCTTCCTCTTCCTCTGGCTCGAGGAAAAGTATTCATATCAACATAATGCCTTCCTTGTGAGATTCCTCCTCTCTCAGGTTGAGTTTGATCTTTCTTTCCCTCTTCTTTAGGTTTCTGAGTTCTGTCTTGGGCAATTGTTTTGCCTCTGGCTTGACTTCTACCTTAGCCTCTTTGACCTTGCTTTCAACTCAGCTTCTTTTTAGCTTTCAGAGCTATCTGATAAGCATATTCCACATTTTGAATGGTCACCATGCTCATCTCATCTTGAATGTCATATCGCAGACCATTCATGTACCTAGCAACTTTTTCATCATCACTTTCCTGATGACCTACTCTGATCTTTATCCTGTAGAATTCTTGAATGTATTCCTTCACTGACATCAGCTTCTGTCTCAAATTCTGCATCCTCAGAAGCAGAGTGATTTGATAATCCCTGGGTATAAATTTGGCTTTCATATTTACAACCATTCTATCCTAGCTTTTGATTTCCTGCTTTCCCTTGCAACGTCTGTCAGCCTGCAGTTCATCCCACCATAGTGTTGCATGCCCTTTAAGTCTAGTAACGACATGTTTGACTTTCTTATCTTCCTCAACATCCTCGTAGTCAAAGTATTTGTCTAGATCTCTAATCCAGTCTAGAATCTCTTCAACAGCTAAGTTTCCGTCATACGTGGGAATGTCCATTTTTTCTCTGGCACCTATCCTTGCAACAACCCTAAATAGGCGTTTGTCTACAACATCTTCGATTACAACTTATTATTCTTCGTTTCTAGCTTCATTTTCACTTCCAACCTCACTGATATCCCTAGCATCGACTGTGTGCCTCTGTGTTGTCTCCATAGCATCAAGTCTGGCATGTAACTCATGCATTTCTCTTTCCACTGCTGGATCAGGCATTGGCCTATCTCTTCTTCTCGGTGACATGGCTATAAAATTTTCCTCTTTTCTCTCTGCTACAGAAAGAAAGGAATTTGTTCTGTGATCTGATACCACAAATGGTGTGTATCAGACTACTCCTTTTCCTCTAGCTCCCTTTTCCTGAATTATACAAACAAAGTTAGGCTCCGATACCACAACTAGTGCAAACCCCCTGCCCTCGGGCTGAGATCAATGCAGAATCTTTTCTAAAACACACAAAGAGTTAATTAAACCCTTTGTTTAAGCCACAAAAGATTTCAGACTTCATGAGTTGGAGGTTATTGATGCAATGTCACAACTTTTACAATCGCCAAAATCCAAAATGTCAATGAAGGTTGTCTCCTCCAATGCTAAGGGCACATGCCACATGTTACCCACTAGTTTCATCTTTCGGGACTTTGAGTGGACAACCAACAGTCATTCCTCTTCCCTTATGATTCCCTAAACTCTAAAATGCTGAAATTCTGAAATGGGTTCAACGTCCCATGGAAAGTGAGATCAATGGCCTCTCAAGATTTTCGCTGAAGCTTGACCCCTCCTTTGACTTCCGCCGCACGTATCCTTTGACTGATACTTGGGGCCCACCTTTTCGATGTTTCTTTCTTCGCAATTTCGGGAGTCGTTTTGACCATGAAACTCTACCTCTTGAATCTTGAAACCCCGAAAGCCTGATTGGTGCCCAACGACTATTGTCCCTTGACTTTTCGAGAATTTTTCCTTTCCCTCTTTGGTATTTTGTGAACCAGGAGTTTGAAACTCTCAATTCCAAAGTCACTTCCTCCTCTACTTCTCGAACCCCAGAATGTCGAAATGCCAAAATTCCACTCCAAAGACACGCTGCATATCACAAATTCAGGATTTTCAATGCAAAGGCCCCCGACTCCTTGTCATTGGAATTTCCAAAATGTCGAACCTTGAAATACTGAAATGCTGAAATTTCACACTTGAAAATCCCTTTCGCAATTCGGGAATTAGAGTGACCAGGGATTTTGGCCTGCACTCCAAAATTACGAATCTTGAATCCCCAAAATGATATGTTGGCTCAAAATGACCACAATCAATAGTTCACATTAACCCTTGATGTCAGGGCGGTAGATTCATCCAACTCCTAACCACCTTATAGCTCCTCTGGATCCTACGATCCTGGCGGTTTCGTGAGTTCTCCATGGAGAATTCTTACCACCAGATGCACTCCTCAATGACTTTTGTCCAAATGACTCGGTGTTCTCCCTCTTGAACTTGACTCCTATGAGACGATTTCAATCTCTATCCCCCTTTGAGCAATTCAAAGGTGTTATCCTTCCTAAGATTTCACTTGTAAACTCAAGCTTCCCAAAAGGATCCCTGCTCACACTCCTTGCGACAACCACTCAAATAACCTCTAGTTATTTGAGTCTTCGACCTTGTGCACTCTTTGCAACAGTAATCTCTCAATATTCTTTCTAGATTTATAAAATCCAAGGCTTCAATTGGCTTCTGCACACCTTGCATAGCTCTATGCTTCACCTGCACTTCAGCTAGTATGAGAACAATCGTATCTCTCCTGATCTTTCTGAGATAAAACTCAGACCCTCATCAATGCACACCTTGCGGACGTTCACTGCACTCCTTGCAGGAATTCTTAGGGAGAGAAACAATTGAAACTCATTCTCCTCCTCTCTCAAAATTCATACATTCAACATGAAATCATACACAGAATACAACATTGGAATAAATGCATAACAGAGAAACAAAACAACTGTAAACATACCATTTAACTAATGTAAACAATAATCATCATAACACCATGGAAATTGAGTCAAAGCTTCATATATTAAATCAAGAATTCCTATACATGGGTTCTTCTCTATAGCTCTCTGCTACAACTCTATAGCTTATGAATGCTAAATGATCATCCAAAAAAATTACAATAATACAAGGGTGAGGGTGTCTATATCTATTTTCCCTCCTATGCTTCTAAACTATCTAATCTATTATATTAAATCTACCTACTTGCATTCATTACGCATAAAGGCCTCTACATTAGACAGATGAGAGAAATGCTCAAGATCTATTTATAGCATCTATATATAGATCTAAGTACACTTCCCTTAGCTATACATTAATGTCCATTCATTATTCTCAAAACACTTCAAAATGTGCCCTGGTGCTTTTCCAGCTGTCTCCCGCTTTTACGTTGCTTGCTTGGCTGGCTTCTTACGATGCTCCTGCATCATTCAGGTGCCAAAGTATATCATAGTTTATGGATTTCCATGAAAAGAACAGAAGTCAAGATGATGTTCCTCGAAGAAAAGTGAACAATTTTTAAAGAAGGACCTCATAATGTTAGACTTTCATTGGCAGCTGATGGTGTCAATCCATTTGGAGAACTTCGTTCTATGTACTCAGTGTGACCTTTTTTGGTTATAAAAAATAACCTTCCTCCTTGGATGTCGATCAAGAGAGAGAACACAATGTTGGCAATGATTGTTCCAGGTATTTAATTATCTTTTATTTTTTTTAAAGTATGACAAAATATTTCATTTCTTTGTTTCGTGCATGGTAATTATTTCTTTTATATATAACAACATCTAGATAATTATAATTAATCATGCAAAATGTTGAACCAATTAGGTAGGTACCAGGTTAAATATATGAATGTATATATTGAGCCTCTCATCGATGAGTTGTTGAAGTTATGGGATGGCATCACTATGTATGACATCTCTAGACCAATAGGGAAAACACAATTTCAATTCCATGGAATACTATCATGGACAATTCATGATGCTCCTAGGTTAACACATTTTTGTGGTATATTCTTACTTTATTTTGTGATTTAATATTATATATATTTATTGAAAAAAACATGCATTATTTTAAATTGTAACTCTAATTTGACGCTACATTAATTCATATATCTTGTAGGTCTTCAAACAAAGGGTAAGTTTTCATGCCCAGTTTGTGGTCCAAGGATAAAATCCCATCCTTTAAGGATTTTAGCAAAGGAAGTGTTTGATGAGTATAGGAACTTTCTGCCTAAGAACCATAGTTATCGAACTATAGACAAAGAAAATTTTAATGTTAAAGAAGAAAATAGAAAAAAACATGAAGAATGACACCTCGCCTATGGAAGTTGGAATATATTAGAAATCATCAAGGTACGCAAATTATTTATGTATGACATATTATATAAATCTTTGGTTAATTTAATTAGTATTAATTTCAGTTTGTCCCATTAATTAGTGTTAATTTCAATTTTTTGATGTTTCATGAATGTCCTTAAGGAACGAATGGGATTCCACGAGGAATGAAAAGTTACCCGATGCAATTCAGTAGATTGCCATACTACGAACACCTACAAATAGTTCATTTGTTTGATACAATGCATATCAGGAAGAATATAAAAGAATTGTTATGGCGAATATTAGATGGAAGTACTGACAAGGAGAGAATTGGAAAGATTTGTTGTGACATCCAAGAAGCTAATCATGCATTGAAAAGTGTTATTATTAATTCTAATGGCAATGGTCATTAACAAAATATTAGTCTTCCTTGGTTATTGATGGAGCAACAGAGCAATATTGTAAAAGTGGTCATTCTAAAAATAAGGTTTCCAACGGGGTTTTCTTCGAACATACAAAATATATTAACTAAAAAAGGTGACTTTGATGGGGTTAAAACACATGACTGACATACATTCATTAAGGTAATTAGTAGGTTATAATATATTTCCTTATTGGTATGCATTTTTTCAAAACAAATAATAATTATTTGTTTTTTTTTACAGTATGTTCTACCTTTATCTCTCCCAGACGACTTTTACAACAACATAAAACAAATTATTTATGTACTTGGAAAATACATGAGGTAAGTATTGTTTTATAAGGAAAATGTACTTCTTATGTGATTTGTAGTGGAATGTATTGACATATTATATTTGATCTACAAATTTATGTATGCCCTGATATTATTTTATTGCATCGACATTTGTAGGTGGTTATCATCAAAATGAATCCATAAAGAAGATATAAGGTACTGGAAGAGAAAAATTCCCTGACTAATGTGTCAAATGCAATAGTATCTACCTCTAGTATTTTTCAATGCATAAGAACACTACCTCATACACCAAGTTGAGGAGATTGAATTATGTGGACCAGTGCACACAAGGTCAATGTGGATGGTGGAGAGGCAGTTGAAGTCACTGAAGGCTTTTGTTAGACAAAGAGCACGTCCGGAGGGTACTATGGTTGGGGGATATATGGTATATCAATGCATGTTATATATTAGTCAATATCTACCTAAATTAGTAGAAATTATGAATGTTCCTCACATTTGGCATCTCAACTCCATCAACAAATTTGAAGGGGAGGTCTTATTGGGGAAAGGTAAAATGAGGAATGTTAAAGGTAATTATTAGATGTTGACGTAGATTTAATATATTACACATTTATTAAATTATTCTTTTATTAACAATAGATAATTAATGATATTGAATTGTTATGCTATCATATAGTTTCTCGAGAGTGGGATGCTTTACATTTATACATTGCAAACAACCTTGATTGGATGGAGCATTGGATAGAATACACTGAAGTATACTTCAGGAGGTTATCATGGGAAGGGGTGAGTAAGATGATTAAAACAACGCATCACCATCAATATCAATTTCCTGATATTACATAAAGGGAAGTTGATTTAGCCTTTCATTTAAAAGATAAACAGGAAAGTTAAAATTTTTACCCACATTTTCCTAGTTTTTTCCCAATTTTTCAATGTATTTGGTTTGTTTAATTATTGAAATATATATTTAGTAATTCTTATATGAGGATTATTAATTGGAAATTTATTTTTTACTTGTTGTCCATGTTGCAGTTGAAACATCACAAGGCTATGTGGTGTAATGGTCATAAATTTCGTATCAAAATGTTGGATGATAAGATGAAAACCTCGGATTGTGGGATAACTACAATGTTTAAGGTCACCAACATTTCCTCTAGAAGTGACAAAAATCTGGAAGAAACTAAGAATAGGTACTATGGACATTTGGAGGATATAATTGAGTGTGATTTTAATTCCTTTAAAATAGTTTTGTTTGAGGTTAAATGGTACAGGCTATGGATGCATGAACATGATCCTGAAAGAAATGTTATTGAGCATGATAATGGATTTACCATGGTTAATACAAGGGCATTTGAACCAGGTACAGAGCCTTATGTTCTTTGAATTCAATGTGAGAAAGTATTTTAGTCAGAGGTACCTAGTAAAGTAGGTTGGTCATATGTTGTTAGATATGATCCAAGAGGAAGACTAGTAAAGTACAATCATGTATCTGAGGATGAAGATAATAACGAGAAAGAAGATCATGATTATGCAGATCAAGAGCAGGTGGCTCATGTAGTCAATGTGTCAGACGAAGAATTTGAAGAAGTTGATAATCCAAATGTAGGAGACAACGATCTCATTAACGATATCGATAACTATAGTAGAAAAAATGACGTTGATGATGATGTTTATAGGAATGAGCCTTTCACCAATATCGATTCTAAACTAGATCCTGATATAGATGTTGAGATGGATGAAGAAGATGATGACTAATATTTAATTGTTGAAAAGAAGAGGTATGTGTTTATATCTTTTATATGATCTTTATATGTTTTTATTTTGTATAATATAGAATATGATGCATGTTCTTTATAATTTTAAATTAGGTAATATGGGGAAACTGAGAGTGATGTGAGGGGGGGTGGGGGGCACAATTAGAGCTTCCACCTTCATGTGGTTGGCCCTATTTAGTAGAGAATGAACTATTCTCAAAACCAAGAGGAGCTCTACATGACTGCGCCTAATCATACCAACGATGTATGTATTTTCATCATCAATTCATCATGTAAACCATAAACCCTAATTTGGTAGTGGAGTCATCGAAAGTGACCCCTAGCCTTAGTCGTCACCCTTCATGAGTGTTGTCACCCAACGATCATTATATGAGAAGGTTGGAGGCATGTGGGCATTGAGATCATGAGGCTCTATAACCCTAATTTATTGGAGTCATCGATTTTTTCCCAATGAATGGATGCATTGTTGTTGACATGGAATGGGACAACACATGTACATGGGAGTGAAAATACTAACAACCCAAAACTAAAAGGGCTCAATACACTGGTTTTCAATGAGAGGTGATCTCATCATGGTGTGTAAGAATAGGCCTAGCACCTTAAAAATTATCATTCTCCAAATATCTTATACAAATTTTACAAGGAAATTGTACTAGGACTAGACTCGGGCAATAGTGCCTTGTGAATGGGGCCAACATTGAATTTTTTTCAAACTATTTCTGAATGCATTGAAATTTGACATGGATAGACTATTTGCATGCCTTAATAATATGGGAGGGTTTATGGACTAAAATTTGATCCACACGCTCACTTTTTTCCATCATCAATTCATCATGTAAACCATAAACCCTAATTTAGTGGAGTCATTGATTTGTTCCCAGTGAATGGATGCATTGTTGTTGACATGGAATGGGACAACACATGTACCTTCTTAATTTTCTTCCTTCATTTGATGTGGGCCTGGTCATTCCTAGCCTTGAATTGAAAGATGCCCCTAGTCTTAGTCGTCACCCTTCATGACAGTTGTCACCCAACGATCATTATATCAGAAGGTTAGAGGCATGTGGTCATTGGGATCATGAGGCTTTATAACCCTACAGTAACAAGATACATTAATTGAACTTTGACTAGATTGAAAGGTGTGTGCAATTGAAAATACTAATAACCCAAAAATAAAAGGAATCAATACATTGACTTTCAATGAGAGGTGATCTCATCGCAGTGTGTAGGATTAGGCCTAGCACCTTCAAAATTATCATTCTCCAAATATCTTATATAAATTTTACTAGGAAATTGTACTAGGACTAGACACGAGCAACAGTGACCTGTGAATGGGGCCAACGTTGAAATTTTTTCAAACTGTTTCTAAATGCATTGAATTTTGACATGGATAGACTATTTGCATGCCTTAACAATATGGGAGGGTTTGTTGACTCAAATTTGACTCACAYGCCCACTTTCTTCCATCATCAATCCATCATGTAAACCATAAACCCTAATTTAGTGGAGTCATATATTTGTTCCCAGTGAATGGATGTGTTGTTGTTGACATGGAATGGGACAACACATGTACCTTCTTAATTTTATTCCTTCACTTGATGTGGGTCAGGTCATTCCTAGCCTTGAATTGAAAGTTGCCCCTAGTCTTAGTCATCACCCTTCATGACAGTTGTCACCCAACAATCATTATATCAACCACTAGAACTTTGAATAGATTGAAAGGTCCATGCAATTGAAAATACTAACAACCCAAAACTAAAATGGATCAATACACTAACTATAAAAACCTAGGATTCACTTACCAATAAAGACTTAGGATTTTCTAAATGGTTTGCTTGTGAGCCAAAGAGTAAAGTAGATTATTTTTTTTTTGAAATCTAAATAATTGCAAGTACATTTTATATTTGAAGGGTAACTTAGATAAAGAAAAAATAATTTAATTTATTACTTATCTTGGTTACTTACTTTCTCAATAGCTTAAGTTTCAAATAATTGTAATTTACTTGCGTTTGCAAGAATTTTCATTTCAAGTTAGTCACACCACACACACACACATCCCACACCTTAAATTGTATGCTTGGTTCATGCCACCAACCTAAACCTAATAATAAATCTTCTAATATAACACATACAATCCCACTTGGGCATCAAAATAATGTTGTAGTTAGGTTAGGACTCTGGGGATAGGCATCCAAACAATTTTCCTTCGTCATTTCACATTGAAACATAGAGGTTGACTATTAGGGAACTTTCAAAATCCTTTCTTATGGACATGGTTCCATCCCATTTGGTAACAAGTGTGCTATTTTAAAGTGGATAATTCCAAGGTTGGGACCGAATGTATTATCAAGACTCATATCTCTTTCATTACTGAAGTTCCTTAGATCATTATATTTCATAATGAATCCATTGAAACATGTTACATGTATTTTTGAAGAGGTGTCTTAGTGGTCATACTACTAGTTATCCTTACCTAGGTGGCTCCCATAGGAGGGGGGACACCTAAGATAGATTTCTTCAGGGCATTGGGAGTTTATCACCTAACGTCTCCTAGTTATAATTGTCTCTTATGTACCTTCACTCGTCCACATGGGGACCCTTACTACCCGTATTGTTGGTCGATTGGAAGGATATTATCCATAGAATAGGTTTTGTTTGAGTGAATATAGTTATCTTATAGGCTAGAGCCATTTCTCTTTATAGGATGGAGCTACTTGAATTCAAATATATTTATTTTTATTCAGACACACTTATACCCAGTACTCGTTGCACCACTTGAGCACCTAGTGTGTGCATTTTTTTATCATTATTCTTTTCTTAGTTCATTTCTTTGTTCTATTAGCCTTTTGATTATATTGTTGCACCTTTAAGGTGATATTTTCATCTGGACACCATAGCTCCCCCTAGGAGATATTGTTGTCAGCTAAAAAGATTTCAACCTAAGTTACCTATTAGATGCAATATCTTCACTGATTTATGAAACATGGTTCCCCACCCTAACCCACCTTCAAGTTCTAGTTCTTCTGATTCAGACCCCCCCCTCCCCATAGATGGGTGTTGGTACATGTAGTTCTGAACCCATTTCTACCCCTTATGTTCCTTCATCCTCCTCCAACCCAAGTTCCACCATGGATGGAACTAATTCTAGAACCAATATTGGAGCCAATGACAGCCAACCTTTTGTGAATTTTATGGAAGGGTTAAACATCCATGATTTGACCAATTTAATCAATGATCTTAACTTCCATGATACCAATTGGCCCAATATTCCAAATAAAAATCCCTCTAACATCCCAATGTTTGAGGGTAAACCTAGAGAGTATCCCTCTAACCATATCATGCCCTTTCACCTTTGGTTTTCTTCCAACTCCATAACGGAGGATTCAATTAGGTTGATACTTTTTGAATGCACTTTGATGGGCATTCCCACCAAATTGTACATAGAACAACCTAGAAATACCCATACAACCTTTGAGTTCATATAAAATTATTTCCTTACCTTATTCCAACTTCCATTCCACCATCTCATAGGGATAGAAATCTTGACCAATTACCATTAGACCAAAGACACTCACATCTTAGAACACATCCATGAGTGGCTTATAAGATGTGCCTAGTGAAAATCCAATATCAATGATCAATTTATTATAGAGTAGTTCCTGAAATCCCTTCTTCCCCTCATCACCAAGGATGTATCCATGACTATGCCTAGAAATGAGGATGAAGAAATCCAAAAGGAACAATTGTACAATATTATTTATTCCCAATTGGGGTATCTCTATATTATCCTTCCTAATGCCCCTCACTCTTATTCAGGTGACAAGGATGTATCCATGACTATACCTCGGGGGCTACGAGTTAGGGATTATATATTATATAATTTATAAATTATATTATATATATTATATATATTATAATTTATAATTTATAAATTATATATATTATATAATATATAAATTATATTATATTTAAATAATATAAAAAAATAAAATAAAAATAAAAACCAAAATCAAACTACACTATCGCACTCATATTTTTGTTCTCACATGAATAGCTGCATGCACACATGCAGAGTGGAGATCAGGAGCACGGGAGAAGGAGGGAGAGGAGCACGAGAGAAGGAGGGAGAGGCGCATGGTGAAGGAGGGCACATAGGAGGAGGGCACACCAGAGGAGGGCACACATTTTTGAGGGCACACTAGAGGAGGGCACACAGTTTTGAGGGTGTACCAAAGGAGGGCACAAATAGAGGAGGGCGCACGGGAGGAGGGCACATGTAGAGGATAAATATTGTTTGAATTCTTTCTCCTATCACTTGAGTGTGCATGCTAATTGTTTGATTAAATTCTTGATAGAAATATGGTTTGATGGAATGTAATGGTTGTAGGGAATTTTTCATAATGGACTTGTAGAGTTCCCAAATATCACTTCCCAAGATCAACATTCTTACCATGTGCCCAAAATTGTCACTATCTTCTATGTAATTTATATCTTCCCTAAGATAGAGCACACATATGAGCTAAGTCATCCTTTTAAAATTCACATAGATGGTTTTATATTAACATGAAATATATAAATAAAGGTGGAAATTTGTAGTCCTTCATAGGAATAATGACATCTTGAAATCTATCACTCCAACTTCACCTTTAGATGAGAAAAACAAGCTATCCCAAATGGCACTTTAGGCCTTTTTTCTGGCACTTCAAAGCTTTCCTGCGCCAACTATTCTAGGTTTAAAAATATTTACATCCTCACAAAAGCGATGTGCCTTAAGGTTATATTAATTAGGTTTCCTCACAAAACACATGTGCCCTAATTTTAGTTCTCTGCTCCAAATTCCCTTTCCATAAATTAAAATTCCTCAAATTTGGTCATTTTCAAGAATTTCAAGATGGGATGATTGCGTATTGGAAGTAGGGGTTTTCAAACTACGATAATATTTAATGTGAAGGATATCGTCATCATTGTTTATCTCATCATTGACTACTTGTATCATCTATTAGGACTTTTGCGGTGGATCTTTGAATGAAGGACAATATTGTATATTGAGCCCACATAAGTAACAACATACCTGACCTGGAACACTAAATATACAATTGTTGGGAATGTTTCCCCATACCCCACCATAGAAGAGCTACCTCATTTATCTTGGGATTGATACACACTATGTTCTTTTCATGACTCCTTGTATTAGTGTCTTGTCTTAATGTTTTCCTAATCATCCTAGTCTCCTTTTCAATCCGAAAAATAGCCTTGGTTTTTCAAGTTGAACTTGGAGTTGTTTTAATAGTGCTTAGTGGTATTGGATGTGCAAAAAAAGTAGAATATGTTTAACTTCTGTAGGTTCTTGTATATTTTACTAGGTTTTCCATTATCGCTAGATTGTTTTCCCTCCTTTGTTTACTTCAATTAGGGTCACTTGAATTCGATGAAACTAAATATAAATATTTTGGTAGGGTCACACACATAAATATTGCAGGGAGCATAGTAATGCAGTGAGAACCAAATTGGTGAGGATCCCATAGTTCCCCCACCTACCTTATGAAAAAAAATTTATTTCTTGACAATCCATATAGGCTAAATTAAATGTGAAAAAACTAGGCAATAAATTTTCAAAAAGACGAAAATATCACAATCCTTCAGGCCATGATTAACCTAATCCTCCTTGTTGATGATTAAATATGATCCCCAAGGAGGTAAGTGATACCTAATTATTATAGGAGAAGTAGTTGTCATGGGAAAGAGGGATGGAAACTTGTATACACTAAGTGTGGGGATACTAGAAGTGGCATTGAGATCCATGGTTAATCTAGTTGATTAGTGAAAAAGATCATCACTTGGCATCACAAGTTTGGGCACGTTGGAACATACTATTCGTAAGTTTTGTCCAATTAACAATTTGTGTATGGACTCAAATTGAGGGTATTAGTGGAATTCAAGATTTATGAGGGATGCAAGATCGAGAAGCATCATAGACACTCAATTTATAAGGATGAAATGTATATAACAAGAGGAATCATGGAATTGATGCACTCAAACATCTATAAGTGAATTCAAGTGTTGTCACATAGAGGAGGAAAGTATTTTATCACATTTATAGATGATCTTTCAAGAAAGACATATGTTTACTTTCTAAAAATAAATCATAAGTATTTGATCATTTTAAATTTTTTAAAGCCTTTGTGTAGAAACAATTGGGAGACCATTGAAAATACTAAGGTGTAATAATGGGGGAGAGTACACATTAAAATAATTCAAGATTTTTTTTCTCTCATGAAGGGATCCGATTAGAATATACTTCCCCATATTATTTGTAGTGAAACAAGGTAGTGGAGAGAACAAAATGCCCTATGGTGGATAATGCAAGGTGTATGCTTAAACTTGTCATACTAACAAATACAATCTAGAGAAAAGCATGGAAACCACAACCTATGACTAAAGTAGGTTACCTACCAAAGAATTGCAGAAGTCATTGTTTGGAGCATGGCATCGAAGGAAGCCAAATGGTTAGAATTTGAGCACTTTTGGTTTTCCATTATATGAATACATTATAGATAGAGGTGGAAAAAAATGGATGATAGGAGAAAAAAATGTATTATGGTTGGCTAGGGTTCAAATGCAACTATTTATAGATTGTATATCCCAATAGAACATTCAATGATTATAAGTTGAGATGATTTTTTATGAAATTGCAGTGTTAGTGAAGCATCTCGATAGCGACTACAAAGGTAGGAGAAGCATTGAGATTTTGGATGTCCCCTCAATGGAGATAATTGAGGAATATACCAAGGGAACTTCAAATGAAGATAATCCTTCATTTTGGGAGAGTGTAGAAGTGAAAAAAACCTAACAAATAATTGTCGCCACTAAGAATATAAAAAAGAATCTAAAAACTATTAGAGACACTATGGAGTTATTCAAGGAATGTTGAAGTGCTCGAACCCCAAACAATAAAAATTATTCTTAAAGGCCAAAATATGGTAGAATGGAAACAAGCTATGGACGAAAAGCATGAGCCATTAGTGAAGAATCAAATTTGGACACGTGTTCCTCTACCAATAGGTAAGAAAGAAACTAGTACTAAATGGGTTTTCAAACAAAACAAGTCAAGTGATGCATTTGATAAATATAAAGCTCAATTGATGGTGAAAGTGTACACACAAATTTAGGGCAAGGACAACCCAAAGAATTTTATACCAATAGTGAAGATGTCATCCATTATAGAAATCTCAACAATTGCAATAATGATGCATATGCATATCCATCAACATGATGTTGAGACAACATTCATTAATGGTATGTTGTAGGAATATATATGTATGGAACAACTTGAGGGTTATGTACAACAAGGAAACAAGCATATGGTGTGCATATTGAAAAAATAATTGCATAGACTTAAGAAATCCTATAGGGCATGATATTGACACATTGATGCACATTTAATGAATGAGGGTTTCCAACATTATACTACATATCTAAATATTTATGTCAAGCATAATTTCAAGTCTCTTATCATTTTGGCATTCTCCATAGATTATGCATTTGTATGACCAAGGAGTTATCTTTGTTAAATTATTTCAAATCAAAACTGTTGTAGAATTTGACATGTTGGATCATGGAGAGATCCATTAATCCTACTTGGTTATTCAAGTAGTAAGAGATTTTAGCAATAGGAAGTTTCATTTGATTCAAAGGAGATACATTGAACATATTGTTTAGATATTAAGGATGAGTGATTTCTAAAATGTGAAGAATCAAATGGAAATTGGCCAAAAATTTTCACAAGATATGGGTCCAAGTACTTAAGCTGATGAGGAAGCTATGAGAAATATTCCTTATTGGAGTGTGGTAGGCATCCTTATGTATGAAATAGTATGCATGAAAATTCATATTTCTTTTGCAATTACAAATGTAAGTGATTTATCAAGTAATCTTGGGTTGCATCATTGGGAAACTATTAAAAGGATTTTCACATTTCTCAAAGGAACATGGGCATCAACATCTATGAGAGAATGTTAGATTAGAGCAACCAAATCCTACAATTTTAATATGTGATCACCAAAGTTTCATTGAAATGGCTAAGAATACTAGGTTTCAAGCAAGAATAAAGAGCATTTAAGTGCAGTACCATTATGTTCGTGAGCAATTGGTAAAGCATAAATTTTAGCTTGAGTTTTGTGAAACAAAATAGTTGATCACTAATGTAATGAAAAAGGTACATATTGATATGGATTGAGAAGTTTTGTAGAGTATGAGGATATACATGCATATCTTTACTAATCCCTGAGATGTGTCTATTTTGAGGGAAAACCCTTAATTCTAGATCATCCCACATTGTTAATGACAAGTTAATCACCTCATACTTTCAAGATTTATGCAAGTTTTGCCACAAAAGATTCAATAAACATATGAAATTTTGGAGATTGGTTAGGGATCATTAATTTCAACAACTTCTATTAAAGATCAACACAAGCCTTAGCACTAATTTCTAGTGATCAAATTTGAAGATTCTATTTCCCTTCAAGACCCCTTCAACACTTCATAGAATGGCATTCAATTATTTCCCTTTCAATTTGGAATAAAGGATCATTTCATGTCTTGGAAAACAAGGGTAATCATTCTAACAACCTTTTAGTATTCAATTCTTAGGAGTCAATATTAGAAACTCAAGAGGAAAAGTCATTTGAATTTCAAAGTGGTATAATGTATTATTTATTCGCGAACTTAGTAGTTGGTGCATGGTACTAATAGTGTTATCTCCCCATCAAATCAATTTACTCTACATAATTTTTGCATTCAAAAATCATCTAACAATAAACTATTGTCTTATGGTAAAGGTCGCCTCATACACTAAATACACTTATACATAAAATGTCATCAAATAACTCATCTTGCTTCAAAATTTGATCGATGTCTTTAGTGATAAGGAACAATGCCAATAAGCATAGATGAGACATGATAAAATACTTGGATTCTCAAGATTAATATTTCTATCACATCACCTTTCCATATACCAATCCCACAACACTTACCATGGAGCTTCTCAGAGCTAAAATCGCTCAATCCTTGGATGGAAACTTGCAAGCCCCTTGTCTTAAATGACATCTCTTTGCTAAACACGTCATAATGTCAATGGAATATGCTTGAATGCACTAATTGAATTCCCTTTTGTAATATCCTAGTTTTGACCCCTTAATTGTAATATAATAAATCATGTATTATTTTTCTAATATAGTTTATGAAGCAAGAATCAAGCCATGTCCATAATTTTCATTGTTGTTTTGATCGTTTTTATCATTGTAAATGGTATAAATTTACCATGTTTTAGTGGTTGGTAAGAGCCCATAGAAGTTGGGGAAACTTGTTTTTGAAAATGTGGATGAAAAAGGATGGTTGGAGAGAAACCATGCTTAGAATTTCCACAATAGTTGAGACAATCCTTTAGACCTACAACCCAATTATTGTTCCTCATTGATTGTTCAAATTTCACCACTAAAGTGTACGAAGGTATAAATACCCTACTCCCCTTTGGATTAGAATGTGTGGCCTCTTAGGAAGAAACACATGTTCTTAACCATGTGCTTCCATAGAAGGAACGAAAAACACAAGTTTCAAGTTTTGAAATCTCATGTAAAAGTGATGAACACTAATGAATTTTTATAGGGAAATTGTCACTTATGGAGAAATTTTCCCACCATCAAATATAGTGAAAATGTCTTTCATAAATATTCTTAATATTGACGATAAAGTGAAAACTAATATTGGATTTATCAAAATTGTCAAATTTGACAGATTATTTAAGTTTGAAATTCCAACCATGTGGTGAGCCAATAACCCATCACATATGGTACTCGACATCAATGCTTTTGGTTTTTATGTGCATGAGTAAAAGTTAGCCCTATTTTCCATGTGAGCGTAAATTCTTTGGCACTACATGACAATTCATTTATGATGCTACTACCCTCATTTTCAGAGCCAGATAGTCAATGGCTATCTGAAAGCTTTAAAGTCACACATTTTGTGAGAGATTGCCATACCTTAAAACATCGTGTTGGATCAATCTGTTTAGACACCCCCCATAGATCCCTCATCTCCAACATTATTGCCAACTCGAACCTTTCCTCCATTCCCCACTAGCCACTAAAGGCACTTTCCAAATATGTGAAATTCCAAGATCATAGATTTCCAAACTATCGATCCCCACTCGAACTCTTTGATAGGTTTCAAATCTAGTTCTCCACTAAGCGTCGAGGAAAATGCAACTATATGAAACTTTATGCAACTTATAATATGAAACTATATGCAACTTTATGCAACAATGCAACTTATGCAACTATAATGCAACTATATGTAAATATATTGCAACAATTTCGTATGTAACAATGCAACTTATGTAACTATGCAACTTATGCAACTATGCAACTATATGCGACTTATGTGACTATATGCAACTATATGACAGATAAGTGTCACAATTTCAACTTTATGCAACTAAATGCAACTATATGCAACTATGTTGGTACCAAAAACGTATATTGGCACGATAACTTATCTTCTTGTTTTAACGAGTGTAGGTGCAACCAAATAGGTATCTGTCGGATCTATCTTCCTCGAATGATGATCAAGATATACTAAGAGAGGTTGAAAGTGAGACGTGTTGTACTAGATCTATCGCTTCTAGATCAACTAGGTTGGAAAAGGTAAGGAAAATATTGTGTACCTGCATGCACTTTTTTATTGCCAACAGAGGGTCGTGTAATTATGATGTCGAGACTATAGGTGACATTGAGTCACCCTTGAGGTATAAACATCTAGTGCAATGATGGGCACCTAAGGAGCTACCTAAAGTGGACACATATTTCTTCATCGGTGGGAGGATGCATCACATTTCGCCTTTTTCCTTACATGGATTGGGGTTATTTTCCATGGATGGCATAAAGGTCGGCTATAGAACTATAACTGAATTGATGGAGTATGTCAGACCATTATACAAATACAATCACTAGTTGATGTTGGTCTAATATACACAAAGTATGCAGAGATATGGAGTTGCCGCAAATTATATATAACTACTAGATAACAATCAAAATAAAGGGGAAACTATGTATATTGATGGATGACCAAAATCTACTGGAAACATTGTGGGCTTTATAAATAGTACACAACCAGTGGTAACAACTAAGAAACTGAATTGCATATTTGAGGCACATGAAGGAAATCGTATATTTGTATGTGCAACAAAAACAATAGTTCCAGGTGGAGAGTTTTTGATCGATTACAACTTAAATCAAATAGATGGAGGGGGTGCAACTATGGGGGTAAATATCTTACATACCATTCAACTCTACCTTTGATCAATCATTGTTACAATTTATCCTTGCAATATTTCAAATTTTTACTGCATAATTACTTTACAATTACTTTCATAACTCTTGTTGATTAATTTATTGTGTCAACATCTATCCAGGGTGACCGTGAGATCTCACAGGCTACATCTATCCAGGGTGACCATGGAAATGCACCCACTTTGCCTCAGCAGGTAAATGTTAAATACAATAAAAAAATATGACTACAAAAACTAAATTTCATAAATTTCATTATTTTTTTCTGATATTATTGCAATATTTCATTTTCTTAATGTTACATGTGATTTTCAAAAATTTTATTGATTGATTTATTGTGTCAACATATGTCCAGGGTGAGCATGGCAGAAAATCACCAGCTACATCTGTCCAGGGTGACCGTGGAAAGGCACCCACTATGCCTCAACAGGTAAATGTTAAAGACAGTAACAACTTATGACTACAACAACTAAATTTCTAAAATTTCATTTTTTCTTTCTGATATTACTCCAATATTTCATTTTTTAAATGTTACAAGTCAATTTCATAACTTTTGTTGATTGATTTATTGTGTCAACTTTTGTCCAGGGTGACCGTGTCCGAAACTCACCCACTACATCTGTCCAGGGTGACCATGGAAAGAATCCCATAATGCATCACCAGTTAAATGTGAAATACAGTAACAACTTATGACTACAACAACTAAATTTCTGAAATTTTGTTATTGTTTTTCTGATATAACTGCAATATTTCATTTTTTTGATGTTAAAGGTGAATTTCATAACTTTTGTTGATTGATTTATTGTGTCAACATCTGTCCAGGGTGACCATGTCCGAAAATCACCCACTACATCTGTCCAGGGTGACTGTGGAAAGGCACCCATAGTGCCTCACTAGGTAAATGTTAAATACAGTAACAATTTATAACTACAACAACTAAATTTCTCAATTGTTAAAGTTCATCTCATTAATTTTAGTCATCAATGTATTGTGGCATGGTCAATGTGGGAAGGCTCCCACAGAGGATGTTGATGAGGATGAAATATTTTATTCGATTGACCCAATGACAACTGTAATGAAGGCATTGAAGAAGGCTAACATAGAATATCTAGGTTTTCTTAGCAAAAGACCCCTGACACAGGAGGACATGGCAAGAATTGTAGAGCTACAAAATACAATAACTAATTTTGGGGTAAGTGGCATCTTCACATATTTTTGTTAGCTATGACAATTTCATATCTGTTTTTTTGTTTTATATTTTGTATATGATCTGATAAAGTAAAGTTTCCCATTTGTAGGAGTTTTTAAACCTTGTGCGTGGGGAACCTGTCGATCCTGCAACTGGTATAGGTAGCAGTGATGGTACAATGCAAGAAAAAGGTCGACATAGAAAAGTGAAAGTGAGGCTTTTTGAGCCTCTTGAGGTTCCCCTTGAATCCATTGATGAGCGAAATGATTTTAACCAGCATGACACATCGGAGCATGATGAGTCGGAGCCTGGGACTCCACATGACTTTGGAGAGGAACATATTGTAGATGGACATGATACTATTCTGCATGGAGAAGAATGAATTAAAAGCACTGGATCACTAGATGTCACCTTTCTAGTGGATGATGCATGTGTTCAGATCAAGATTCAGAAGATTGCAGGTAATTGTTAATTAATTGATTCATTTTTTTCATGAAATCGAAATGGACATTTGTTGAGATTATTATAAATTAATGGATAACACGTTTCTGCAGGAAACAATGGTTTCTATAGAAACTTAAATGACAAAGCATTGGATCTGCTTGGCCCCACCATTCTCACATGGTAAAATGGCCAAGATAGAAAAAAGAAAGATTGTTTAATAGATCACATGGTAAACTTGTTTGGAAACACTTTCAACAAGAAAGTGGTTACAAAGTTAGCTGGCAAGAATTTAAAATATATCAGGGCCCAGTATAGGGAGAAATTGCAAATAGACCTCAAGTATGAGCACCCTCCCATGGTTCCCAAGAAAGAATGGAAGGCGCCAATAGAGGATGCAAAGGAGAACTTTTTTAAAAAGGAAGGATGACAACCATGAGCTGGTCAAGCAAGGTACAACACATGTCATATTATCAATGAAATACGAGCATTATTTTTTTCTTTTCGGTTTTAAGTAAAAATTCCAATATCTAATGTTTTTCAAATATTCCATATGTGGGCTACCAGACACCTCCAAAGCAGCAAAGGCCAGAGTGGAAAAACACGACCAGCATAAACTAGGCCAGGGTGGCTACGAAAAACTAAAAGCCTGAATAGTAAGATTTAAATGATTAACTGTGGTTAATATTTATTTAACAGTAGAGAACAAATATATGTTTTTAATATTGGTATTTTTAATGGTGTTTTGCATTGCAGTTAAATATGTTCGACACTGATGCCACCGAGAAGGACCTAAATCTTGGTTATAAGCATGGTTTTAAAAGTGTGATTGAATATAGAAAAATCTTGGGCCAGACTCTTATCTCCCCAGCCATGAAGGTAAATCAAATGAATAAGGAAACCGTAGTAGCATGTTTGTGAAGTCTATTCATATTTTATTATATCACCCTTAACTAAGTATTTATGTTTGTTTTCAAGCAACAATGATACCACAGTAGTGAATCCAACGATATTCAACAAACACTGTGTCATACAAGGGTGCACATGTCTAGTGATAGTGTAGAGAAGAGTACCCATTTCGGTATGTATGCTTCAGAATTAGAAATATTTACTGTGATTGTAGAGATTTATGTCCTAACTTATACTTATATATTATCTTCTCAAAATTGAAGAGCATGTAGTTCAGGAGGGTGAAATGTGAGAGCAAGCAAGTGGATAGGAAATTAATGCACCAACTATCCCAGCTACAGAGACAGGTAAAGAGAAATAGTGTAATGTTAATCAAAATAATGAATTAGTTATTTCAATTATATTTCAACATATCGATATGATCATTTTCGTTGTTCCAGTTCATGACCCTGAACAGATGCTAGCTAACCCTTCTCAATGACGTACCAGAAGTATGGTACATGAGAGAACACAAACAATAGGAGGACAGGGCACACGAAATACAATGTCCTTGGATGATTATGATATCCCAATTGTCAATTTTATGAATGTAAAAAAACCTAAATCAAAGAAAAAATAGATGTATAAATTCATGACTTGTATTTGGATCTTTATCGATGTTTATATGTTCATATGTTTTAATGACTATCCTAGTTATTCATGAATGTCTATATGTTTTCTATATAAATAAAATCATTTGTTGGGTATGGGGAATTGAGAGCGATGTGATGGGGGGGAGGGGCCATATAAAATTCCACCTTCACATGGTTGGCCCTATTCAGTAAAGAATAACCTATTCTTGAAACAAAGAGAAGCTCATTAAGGTATGCGACAACTTAATTTTTTCAAGAGTATTTTACATAACTAAATGCATGCTTATTTTCTTATTAATTATTTACTCATATAAAAAATTCATCTTTTATGATTCATGCAGGTCTTGGTGATGGAAATGCATCTCATGGACAACCCTTATCAAGTTGTATGGGCTAATGGATCTGGTGAGAGGACAATGAAATGGTAAGGGTTTTGACATGTTTTTAAAAGTAGGCTTTATACTAGTAAAACTTCACAATCCTCATGAATATGTGGATATTGATATATATGCCAAGTTCCATGTGGTGTTTTTATTGTATAATTTATTTGTTATTGTCAAGTTATTTGTAAAATTTAATGTTTAGATATTGCATATATGCCAAGATCCATGTGGTGTTTTTATTGTCTAATTTATTTGTCCAATTTAATGTGTAGGTGGTTGTACAGTACATCGAGTGTACACTCTTTACCTAGCTCAAATTTCGACTATAAATAAAGAACCCTAAAGAGGTATTTTAAATATAAATTTGGTTTACTTGTAGTTTTTTTTATAAAGAAGTATAACTATTTTAGGGAACCCCCATATACAAAGTCTTTATCCATATCCTCATTGTGGAAAATAAATTAGAAAAGATCCCTCACCTCATTCATTTCCATAATCCTAACCTTATTTTTATCCCTAGTCCAAATCCTAGTTCCTATTAAACAATGCATGAAGCTAATCCCAATAATCTAGACCCCTCCTCTCATCCCACATGTTAGTGCAAGTATTATAAGGCTCCAAATGACACTACTACAAAATGCTTATTCTTATAACGATAATTCTCATCCAAATCCTTGTACATAGATGAGAAATCCATTGATGATCCTAGGGTACTCCAATATTTGGACATTTCTCCCCAACAAACAATAGTCCCTATTCCAAACTCTATTGAAAAATATCCCTCATTACTCATACTGACGAATGAAATTTATTCCCCTATCTAAGTCTCCTTTTTACTCATAATTTTTAGATCAAAGACCAACTTGCCACTATAATCCTTGACAATTGTAACCAAAATAATCGCATTTTACATCACTCCTCACCCCTCTCCTTATCATTGGGGTTTTGTACAATAGGAAGGAACTCATATTCTCATTAATAAACATTGTGGATTGTTACAGGTGAATCTTCTTACGGACAAGAGGATTCCCTCTTGGTCTCTAGACCCCTAAGACCAAGACAAAAAGGGTGCTATCATTGGTCATTGACATCCTTTTAAATATAATTAAGCTAATATATGAAGAGGAAGAAGAAAAGTGTACCTTTTTTAGTGGCGTTCTTCCTCACAGAGTCCAAGTTGAGCTTCATTCCTAAGATCCTCGATAGGTCCTATAGAACAAAGAAAGATACAACAAGCTTCCTATTATATTGAGATAAGGTCAAATACATATCTATCTACTATAGACAATTTCATGTGGAAGAAGCATGGACTTGAAAGAAACAGGCCAAGTGTATATGTATATTAATGAGAACAAATGAAGAATACTTACAATCCTTTAATGAAGGTGCAACATCTTCTTCCATCTCTCCTTGTCCAGCCCCTTTGCTCAAGTAATTTACACTAATTATGCTTCAATGGCATCTCACTTATGGGATCATAACTTTGGTGTAATTCTCAATCTCCATATCTTATTTTACCATGAAGAGGCCTCCTTATATAGGCTTAAAGAGACCTAACCACTTGAGAGATATTTGGGATAAGTTGAGGATTCCTCTCCTTCAGTTGTGGATCTCCCCTAAGATCATGCCTTGACCTCATATTTGAATCCAACCACCTTCAGATATTGAGGGGATTCTTCCTTGATTTTCTCCAACAAACCAAATTTTGCCCAAAAAAGGCCAGTGCTCCCCCAAAAGGGGCAAAAAGCATTGGAACGCTCCTCCAGAAGAGGGTATAGAGCACCAGCATTCCTTGAAAGCATGTAGGGGAGCGCTCCCTTCCAAATTTAACTTTTGAGTGGTTTTTCCATTGGAAAAAGACTTGTACTCCTTTGTTAATTGATTTCTCCTCTTCAAAACTAGCATTTGAGGTATCTTAAGTATCCTTATGATGTTGTTAGAGAGACGACATAGGAAATATGACAATATGATGTTTGCAACACTTGTGACACTTGCGACCAATATGCGACACTTGTGATACATGTAATGACGACACTAGCCATCATTACAATGAGTGATTTTGAGGTGTAACAGATTTCCCCGAAATGTGTGAAGTTAGAAGACGATGATGACTGAAGTACTCTGTAGACTTTTCTGAACAAGGGTATGGACTTAAAGAAGCTGGAATAAACTTCACACAACCATCAAACAAATATTATTATATGTTTCAAACCAAAGGCAGGTATACCTATGCTTGAGTGATAAAGAGTTTTTCAGGTATGGCCGCCATAGAATACACTGTGGATCCATAATTATATTGACAAAAAGATATAGCCACTGAAGATACAATGTGGATATTTACTCCTATGACCCTAATTGATCATAGCCACGAAGAATAAACAGTGGATCTACAAGATGACAAGACATATCCATGACCAATACAAAGTGGATCTATGTTACAGTATATGTGTCAATGTTCAAAGAAACTCCATCGCAACCTACGCAAAGTGTATATACGAGTGATGACTCAACCGAGGGTTTTTTTACCGATTTCGATGTAGTACGAATCTAACCATGTGAATATAAGTCCTAATTTTGAACATGGTAGAGACCACTTGATTAACAGTCAATGAGGTAAATCGTTAACAAGCGCGAGGGAGATCACCATTTATGTGAATGATTCCCAAGGTACTCTAGTACATTCCAATGAATGTGAATGGATGAGCTGAAGTCGAACATCCATGGAATCATTCGATTAGAGGTCAATGATGTAAACCCATTGTCGTACATGAGTAGGCCTACCATCGAGGCATGTAGGTACCAAAGTACTAACTGGTTTCTAAGTCTAGATCCTAGATAATGCGTTGAAGTCGACAGGAACAGACTCATCGAAGGAGGGCCTTGATGTATCCCCCATCAATGACATGAAATGGAAAAAGAGATGTAATTGGTGGATCAAATGAACATGGAATGACAAAGGTATTGAAATGGGATATTTTTGATGGTTGACTCTTGAGGCAGATACTTCCCTTGGACACTGAGGCATGACAGTAGAAACTGGACAGGGACCAAAACTTGACAATGCAATGGATACTCTGACTTACGTCGGGTGACCTAAAGGAGTAAGGAAACTCAAAGGACTAGTTCATTGTAGAGGTTCAGTGGATTGAAATGCATGCAAAGATCAAATGTCATGTTCAAGGGTGACTATAAGGTCACTAGTGTAGTTCTCAAAAACTGCTTGGCTTGTATCTTTCAATTTTTTCCCCCATCCAGATAGACGAGTACCTCTTTTTGGTTTAAAAAGATCGAGGAGGGTAACACATGCTTGATATAACTCAACTTCAGTACGTTCCTCTTCCTTTGTTTAACGAACTGGAAGAAGTAAGGGTTCGATCCCATATGGGCCCTTCAATGTATGATTGTTTAACAAGTCCAAAGAAGGTAAACTCAATTGTTTTTCATATTTAGAGAGTTTGAAAATGACTTAAAGATGACTCCAATGTCGTCCTTTTTCGTAATATTAGTCTCACGAGGCTGAAAAAGAGATAAATTATCACTCGAAATATGCCCTTTCAAACATTTTAATGAGTGGGAAAGGAAGAAAGATCACTCGACAATCTTTTCATGTTTAGAGAGTCTGAAAAGAGCTTAAAGACGACTCCAAGGGGTTCCTTTTTCATATATCCATGCAGGTCCAAAAAATAGATAAAAGTTTACCCGGCACGTTCTTGTGTGTTTGAGCTTAAGAACGAACAAAGACTATTCTCATGAATGTGACAAGATGAGGAATGAACGAAACTGCTTCAAAACCTGCAAATAATGTCAAAAATGCATTCCAAGGGATTAATAAGGCCTCCAAATATTTATTAAAAACCCAAAAATAACTATATCTTATGTAAAAATGAAATGTATAATAGTAAAAAAGGGGTAAAAATGTCATTTACCATTTCGTTTGTGCAAAGATTTGTAGTAGTGGAGAATTTGTGTGTTTGGAGTTGAATCTTGTATTGTTTAGTGCTGGAGCTAAGGTTAGTAATTTTCCTCATCGTTTGGACCAAGTTAGTGATTTTCTTCCTACCTTTCATTTGCACATTTTACATTTTGTTTTAAGGCAATAATTAGATATAAAAAATGATGCCCTGGGTTGGCCCAAGCGCCCAAAAAGCTCGGCACTCCTCTAAAATTTGTGGTGGGGTGCTTCACAGATTGGAAAACACCCCTACAAGTCAACAAAGAGCACATCGATGCTCTGGTGAAGTGGTTTAGAGGGCGCTGCCCAAAAAAACCTAAAGAAAAAATGCCCAAAACAGTGAGCGCGCTCTCAAATCGTGAAGGGAGAGTTTTTGAATTTTTAAAACGCCCTGATGACAATGTGGGGGTGCGTTGGCACCTTGATAATCATGTAAAGGGGGTGTTGGCTTCCCAAAAGAGCAAACAATCATTTTTTAAAGTTTTCAAATTGCCCAAATTTTGTCGAAATCATGACTTAATGAATTTTGTTGATAATTGCAGGTGATTTTGGCAAGATTCTTGAGTAGAAATAAAGAGAGCACGAGCTCAATGATGTGGATGCTTTGCAAAGTCCCTAATCAAGAGCCACATTGAGGAATTGTAGTCTCCTAAAATTCTTCAAAATGCAGAAAATGAGAAAAGAGATTCTTCTTCTTGAATATATGATCGGGATATGGAACGTTGTAGAGCAAGGATTCTAGATGGGAACTTATCTTCTTACCATTGAGTTGGAAGATATGTATTTCATAACCGGTCTTTTGAAAAGAGGGGATCCCATAGCTTTATCCTGACAGAGAGCACTTCTTGTGCCTGTGGATGAGTATCTGGAAAACCATTGTGTCCCGGGAGTGAGACTAGTGGGAGGCAGAATTGCAATCAAAGATATTAGGGAACTATCTCTTCGATCCATCCTATTTTCCATTATGAGTATAGTGGGAAGTATCAGTGTGCACCTATTTTCAAGATCACAAGTGGCCTATGGTTTACAGTGTCTAGAGACAACACTGTGCAACTGGAGTGCAGTGTTCCTTCATAATGTGAAGGAACAAACCACGAGATGTAGAGCAGGGCAGCAGAAGTAGTTCGGTTACATTTCATTCCTGGTTTCCTTATTCTTAGAACACATTCCCCATATGCAACCTCAAAGTTCATTAGCAATATGGCCAGTGGGAGAACCACATATGGAGCGGTGGACTAGCATGTCTTTGAGACTAGGCTCAGATTCATAGTTAAAATTCAATGGTGATTTCTTCACTTGGCTGAGATGCCAATTGATCATGATAGAAGACTTTCGATATGCCTAAGTGTATTTTTGGGGAAGCATGGACTTGGTTATTTTAGTAGGAGAGGATTGGGATGCGTCAAGTGAGAAACCAATACTGATCTTGTCAAATGTTTTTTTATTTTAAAAATGTTATATTATATTTTTAGGTACATAGAAGAGTCTTTAAAAGATGTTTCATTTCATCGTGCAGATAGGGGAGCAACACGTCCGACAGAGTTGCCAGCATTGGGGAGTCATGAAGATGCTCAGGTTATAGTCAATCAGGGGGTAGCAGTAGTAGGGCTTCAGGAGGTGGAAAGAAACCTATAAGGCCTTATGACAGGTATCCTTCCTCTCAGGAGGCGGGAAGTGCCACTACATCTACAAAGACACATTGTGGGAGTGTCTGAGAGTCTTAACTCTCTACTGAGGCGAGTTGCTCGTGCGGTGATATGTTACTCGGAGCATAATGTGATGCAAGAAGACTTTAATTCTTCATGGCGACTGTATAGTCTGTATGACGATGCTTATGGGTGTGACCCACATTTTTCCTATTTATGTACCATTTTTTTATGTAATCAAACATTTTCATTCACGCCATATATATATACATTTATGAGTTTTACAGTCCCAAATGATTTTCTTGTAATGATGTCTTGTATGTGATGTGTTTTAATTTACATGATGATATATGGTTTGATTTATATCCTTTATGAAAACTCATCTGTGTGTGAGATATCTATCCATGATGTAATTAGATAATGAATCTGAAATCATGTTGAGTTCTCTTGGTATTTGTCTATATTCAATAAAATCAAACATTCTCTCAAGAAGATGAACTCGTAGATGGAGACACAGTAGGATAGGATTGCAAATAGCATATATTTGATTGAGATGATATACCATGAGTTGAGAATCTAGGTTGATGATCATATGAGAAACAACTAGGGAAGAGGCTTCAGTTAAAAGTCCAAAGACATCATGATATTCTTCCATGTTATTAGTTATCGACCCTAAGTAAATACCTCCTGAAATCACTGACTCATCAGAGTGGTAAATGACCCAAGTTGTAGAAGAAATGTTTTGAGTGTGTCGACTAGCGCCATCTGTAAACCCGACAAAAATAGGAAAGGAGGATGTCATCTATGCATGCAAACACAAGACACAGTATACGAGTCTAAGGAAAAACTCGTGCATGAAAGAGAAAAAGACACACCAAAAATAAAAATACAATAGTGTACAAAGAACGTATGCTAGATGTCCTAGGCATAGTACTTCTTCCTGTAAATCCCGTTCCGAGGCTCACCCAGGTAAATTTAGTCATAGTCGACTAGCTTGTAGGTGGCTCTATGTACAACATGTTTCAAGATGTAAGTTCCATGCCATAGAGGTTCTAATTTCCTTGTCCCTAAATTATTATGAGCCTGGTCATAAACGAGGACTAGGTCTCCTTTTGCAAAAGTGAGAGGATGGACAGACTTGTCGTATTGATTTTTAAATTGTTTTTGATACACCTCATTAATGAGAGCAGCATCACGACGTGTTTCATCCAACCTAATCAAGTGTAATAAACGTTCTTCTTTGGAAGAAGTGTGGGGCAGGAGTTCTACTTTGAGTATTAGCGAAGGAATTTCGCACTTGATTGGTAAAACAACTTCAATGCCATATATTAGCTAGAAGGGAGTGAATCCAGTAGCATTTTTTATTGAGGTTCGATAAGATTGGAGAGAGGAGAAGAGTTGTAAATGCCAAGATGTCTTGTTTACCCCTACCATCCATTGGATCATAGTTTTGGGGACCTTGTTGATAGCTTCAACTTGTTCATTAGCTTGAGGATAATATGGGGATGAGTTCTCATGGAGAGAACCCAAATTGGTATGCAACTCGCTCATCATATGGTTTTGAAAATGGGAACCATGATCAGTGAAAATGGCCTATGGAACACCAAAGAAAGTGATTATGTGATTAAAAAAGAAAAGGGTTGCAGTACGACCATCATTCAGAAAGGTAGGCATAGCCTCAACCCATTTTGTAAAATAATTGACGACAATGATTATATAACCATGCCCCTAGATTGAGTTAGGCTTATGCTGCATGAAATCAATGCTCCATTTGGCAACGGCACCAATGGAAATAACAGGATGTAGCGGAGCAGGGTGGGTGCATTCCTTTTTTTGAAAAACTTGGCAAGGTGGGCACTTTTTGATGTCCTCCATAAAATCCTTGAAGATGCAGGGCCAAAAATAACCGGCACATAAGATTTTCCGGACCATAGCCATCACAAAAAGGTGACTACCATAGGCTCCAAGGTGACATTCACTAAGGATGCATTCAACCTCTTCATGATTCAAACATCATTGCAGTATGGTTTCAATGCCACGACAATATAAAGTGTCATCGATAATAAGGTAACGAAAAGAGTGGTGGCGAATATGACGACATTCTTCACGAGAGATATCAGGCTGAAAAGGTTGGGTCTGGAGATAGAGGATGATGTCTCCATACCAAGGGTCGAAAACGATAATGAGGAATAGATATTCGTCAGGAAGAGAATCTCTAGACTCAGTATCTTCATCAGCACAGAGAAAATCTCAAATGAGTTCCACAAACACCAGGGACTTTTTGGATTTGGACTTAGCAAATTCAAGATTGAATTCTTGAAGGATGACGATCCATTTAGAGTATTTTCCCATAAGCACCTGACGTGTCAGAATATTATACATGGGGTTAGAGTCTAGAATAACCATGGTGGTGCGTAACAAAATGTAGTGACAAAATATTTGGACATCGATTACGGCTGCCAGAGCCAACTTCTCAACATGTGAATAATGGATTTTTGGTCCAGATAGACTTTTACTCCAATAATAAATCACATGTTCTTCACCGGAAGAGTCCTCTTGAACTAACACCATGGAAATAGTGGAAGTAGAGGCCGCTAAGTAAAGGATGTAGTCCTTCGTATAGTCTGGAGGATGCAACAAAGGAGTGTTACTTAGTTCATGCTTAAGAGCATCGAATGCTCATTGAGAAGTTTCATCCCAGATGAAAGGGGTGTCTTTCTCCAACAATCGTATGAATCCTTTAGTGATCTCAGCGTAGTTACAAATAAAACAACGAAGAAATTTTTCTTTCCCCTACAAACTTCGGAGTTGTAGTAAATTGTTAGGTTGGGGTAAAGAGAGAATAGCTCTAATATTTGAAGGATCCACTCGAATCCCATCCTTGAAGACAATGAAACCAAGGATTTGGCCTGATTCAATAGAAAAAATACACTTATGTGGGTTCAAACGAATGCGGTAGAACCGACATCGAAGAAAAATATCCCCCAGATGACCGAAATGGTTGGATCGACTAGATGAGTGGGTGGGTAATTCGTCGAGGTAAGGTTTTGCAATATGTTTGATATCATGGAAAGAATAGGACATGGCTCACTGGAAGGTAGCTCCATCATTTTTAAGGCCAAATTGTAGCTTCCGATAAACAAAAGTTCCCCACAGGCACATGAAGGTTGTCTTATGTTGATCAACCGGTAAAATGTCAATCTGGTTATATCCTGAGAAACCATCCATAAAAGAGAAAATTACTCTACCAGCGCAATTATCAATAATCTGGTCGATGAAGGGTGTGGTGTAGTTGTCTTTAGGACAATCCTTGTTAAGATCCCTATAATCAACACATATGTGAATGGTCCCTTGTTTCTTAGTAACTGTAACGATATTGGAAACCCATTCTATCAAGGGGACAAGATAAATAAAGCCATATTTCAATAACTTTTCAATCTTTTCTTTAATGGCCATGGTATTTTTAGGATGGACTGGGTGGAGTTTCTGTCGAACAGGCTTAAAACTTGGGTAAGTTTTGATTTCATGCACGATGATCAACGGATCGATTCTGGGCATCTCTTCGTAGCTCCAGGCAAAGACATCAC
This sequence comes from Picea mariana, assembly GCA_032191745.1. Taxonomy (NCBI): domain Eukaryota; kingdom Viridiplantae; phylum Streptophyta; class Pinopsida; order Pinales; family Pinaceae; genus Picea; species Picea mariana. The sequence goes on from JASDQU010101103.1 coordinate 607,932, forward strand.
GAAATTCTTTAAACAAAGTGGTATAAGAGACCACTTCCTCAGGTCAGCAATTAGCTCTGAGGTTAATTTTTTCCATGACACCTTCCTTGATCAAAATATCAATAACAATCATAGATGAAATGTTGCCCAAATTCCCCTCAGAAAGAGTATCTTGTGTGAGGATGGGAGATTGTGGAAAATCGACAACATCAGGAGAGAAGACAGAGTGTATGTCTTCTTGAATTTCTTCAAGATGTGGAAGAAAAGAGGATTGATGATGTCTATCATCCCAAGGTACATCGTCGAGGCTAAGCATTTCCATTATAGAGTCATCAAAAGGAAAAATTTGGGAAATGTATTCAATTGCAAACGACAAGGAATTTAACCACGATGACATCGAATAAGTGTCAGTGCCAAGAGATGTTGGTCATCCGAAGAGGGAGAGGTAGATTGGATCGAAACGTATGAGGTTTTTTTTACACTAAGTGGCATGATGTCACCAAGTGCATCGAATTCCAATGGACTGGGAACAATCCCAGGGTCGGATGATTCCAAGGATTGGTAAACCGTAGTCGAAATCATATTGATTGTGGAAATATGATGTGCGGTGGGTGGAAGTGGTGTAGGGAAGGTACCCAGAAGGCTAGAGTCTTTAAACAAGCCAACACCAACTCTTTCATACATGATCTTGTGATCTCCCAAGAATGGAATATTGTTGGTAGTGGGAATCCAAGAGTTAGGTGTGCAAAAATCTAACTGATCGACGGTGAAAATTTTGCCTTGATGAATAAATTGTACACATCGAAAAACTGACGAAGCCACGTAGGTCATAGAATAGAGCCAACTTCTTCCAAGTAACAAGTTGTAATTGAGGGAAACATCAAACACCTCGACATCAACAGTGACAATTTTGACACTCAATTGGATGGGCAGGGACTGCAGGAGTCCATGTGGATGAAAAACTCACCCATCGAATGCACATAACATCGTTGGGGATTTATTAAGTGTGGGTGATTTCAATCCTTTCCAGTAGGCTAAAGACATGACACATGTAGAGGCTCCCTCATCCAGGATAGTTTAGTGGTTTGTTGATTGTGAACAACAACATCAACTTGGAAAGCAAGTTGGTGAGAGAGTGGAGATGTAAAATTATCCAATTTGAACATGATATTGTTGGACGAATCAGGATTAATAGTAGCCAAGAGAATTCTACGTTGACTGGGATAGTACTGTAGAACTTCTAATGCAAACATAACACATGGTGCTTGAGCCAGATATTCAATGATGTTGTAGTGCTAGGCAGCACGTGAGATAGGATTAAGGGTAGATTTATGGATATTTCTCTTAGGAGGGCGTAAGATAGAGTCAAATGTAGGTTTCACGATATGGAGTGATCCAGAAAGAGGAATGACAGACGGAGGACTAACGGAGGATGGTGATGGATCCTTTGAAGAACTGTTAGTGACCTTTCCTTTGTCCAGTTTAACTGGTATGTCATAGGTCATAGAGAGGGTGGTTAAATAAATCCCATTGAGGAGATAGATATGGGCACTTGTCAAGGCTTCATCATGGGGAGGATGGCTAGAACTACCGTGTGGAGAGGGGGTTTGAGAAACCATAGATTGCATATGAGGAAAAGGCTGAGTAAGAACGACGAGTTGGGAATTCCCCTTAAACATTTTGGCCACTTCATCGTGATGTGGATAGTCTCAAGTTTAGTGATCGTCACCACAAATAAGAAATGGGAACTTTAGTTTCCGCTATGGTTGATTTTCATTAGCAGGCGGTGGGTTTTGAGATTTTGGTTGTTCATTATTATTAGTCTTTTTTCTTTTGTTCTTTTCCTTTCTCTTACCTCTTGTTTGTTGTGAGGGGGCAGACTGAAATGCATTCACCTCAGAGACTTGGGTATGAGAGGAGGTAGAGGGTGCGGTTGGACTAGGACCAGACGTGGAAGCAGACCAAGGTGCGACTCTAGTCGATTGGGATGTATATTGAGTATTGATGGAACCAATAATCCCATCTGTATGTGATGAGGATGAAGGTTTGGATGGATCATTAGTGGCACGGGTAGCATTGGGAATCAACTCATATAAAGTATCAGACTAGGAATAAACCAACTCTAAGTATTGTGCCCTGGAAATAGCTTCTTCTTTAGTAACTACACCACCCATGGAGACATCATGAACAATCAGGGGTAAAAGTGATTTGGTAAACCTTTCTGCCAATAATTGGTCAGGAATGATTTTTTTGATCAACCTTCTTCGATGTCTCCATTCATGAATATTGTCAAAGATGTGCACAAAGTTAGTCTGATGAAGGGAGGTGAAGAGTTCAGTACCAATCTCATATCGAATGGGTAGTTGAAAATGGGTGAGGAAGGACATGGAAATAGAGTTGAAATCTCGGAAGGAACGATGCGGTAGTTCAATATACCACTTGGTTGTTGAGCCCGTAATTGTTCACTGGAAAAGACGCAAACGTATAGAGTCATCCATTAAGGATTTTGATGAACACCACAAATGAAAAGTCATTACATGATTATTGGGGTCTTCTCCAACTTTGCCGTCAAATTTCGGAATATCAGAAGGGAGTTTAGCTAGAATTGCTGGCCAGAAAGGGTAATGCAATGTACAATCATTGGTTAACCGAGACAAGTCTAGGAGATCCAGAGTAGCAAGAAATGGTAGTTTTTGGTTAACTTGTGGGTGATACGGGTGGCGCATAGGGACACCAGTAGGAACATACACTGGGTTAGGTGGATAATTGTAACCAGTGGCTCCTCCTTCATAAGGTTGTTGATGACCAGAGTACACAGGATTTGGGGGGGTTTAAGAAATGTGTGCAAGAAGAGGATAACCAGATGCATTTTGAGGATTATAATTTGGATTAGGTGTTTTCCCATATGGGGGGTAAACACTTTGTCCATAAGGAGGATGTAGATTAGTTCCTTGAGAGAGAGGGGGTTGTTCTAGACCTTCAGAATTATGTCCCCCAGAGAACTGTGGGTTTCTCGGTGTAAATCCTAACCTTGTACAATATCTACTGCAAACTGATATTTAGAAAAGAACAGAAAAGATACAATGGAAAATACAAACATTACACAAAGATTTTTCACCTGGAAACCCAAACCGGGAAAACCAACATATATTATATTCATACATTGTGTTACATTGTTTACAATACAATAAACATATAGTATCCAGTGGCATCCAAAACCCTAACCCAATGACATGGATTAGTCCAAAACCCTAATTCCTTAACCGGAAATAGAAAACCATCGACAAAAAACCATGTGCCGAAAAACCACCTAATATCATGTGGTCCCGAAAATATGTCATCCCATAAATATGTCGTTCCGGAAATATGTCGTCCTGAAAAAAAAAATTCAGGGGCGTTGCCCTAGAACCCCCACGTGGGGGGCTCCGGCCCCCTGCACCCCCCTCTAACCCCCCTGCGCGCCCAGCGCAGACGCTCAGACACTACTACTCATGAAAAGAATATAACACATACCCAACATTCTCCCACTTGTTGTTTTCTTTGCACACAGGGGGTTACAGGGTTACATAGTCAACAATCTAGGGCAATAATGCCCATGGATCCTGTACACCAAG
>JASDQU010101103.1:618122-692543 GCA_032191745.1 Picea mariana
TTCCAAACTTTCCAAGAGATTTAGATATACCCTTAGACTTAGATCTCCCACTTGAGAAATTAGATTTATTTCTTTCCTGAGAACGTCCTCTTGCAAATAATGCGTCTGTGCTATGTCCTTCCATATTCTTTCATCTCATCTCCTCCGACAACAAGGACGAGACCACTTATTCAAACTTCAAAGAAGTTGTATTACTACCTATGGCCACAACCAGACTATCCCACGAGTCTGGTAAAGAACACAACAAACTGATACATTTATCTTCATTTGAAATTTTAATATCAACAGATACTAACTGACTTACCATAATATTAAAGGCGTTCAAATGCTCTGCCACCGAGTCTCCATCTCTCATCCTCAAGTTATACAGCTTCTTTCTCAGGAATAGTTTATTTACCAGGGACTTAGACTGATACAACTTCCCCAACTTTTCCCATAAATCCTTGGCTGTAGCTTCCTCTGACACATTTATTAATACTGAATCATAGAGACATAGTCGAATTGTTCTCTTTGCCTTCCGATCTGTCTTTTTCCAGTCATCTACAGAAGTTCTTATAGGTGCAGTACTTGGATCTACTGCTATCCACTAATCTCTATCCACCAAAAGATCTTCCATATTGAGTGTTATCCACAATTTTGGTCATCGTGATTATTTTATGATGATGTTATGATGATATAAAATCAATCTCTTCACTAGGAACACTTTCCTGAGAAAAGTTACATTGGTCTGCTTCCAAAAATCACACTTTTAAAGAAGGTTCGCAGGCTATCTATATATTTGCCTGTGAGAATGCCTGATTCTCGCAGGCTGCATTAAGTTGAAGTGTGAGCGGTTCGCACTGTACCTACTTGTCAGGGTGCGAACATCTTATTAAAGAGGAAAAAGATAAAGTTCTCGAGCCTTCTAGAAGGGAATCTTTGAGAAGAATGAGTTGGCTAGCGAATGGTTATCTAAATATTGGCTTTCCTGATATCTTGGGATTATTTCCTATCCAAGTAACTAATCTATGTTCTCCTATATATTGAAGAGATGGCTCATGGAAAAGGTTAGAAGCAAACTATCAAGAGATTGATTGGAGAATTAGTGCAAGACTGTATGGAGGATTGATGCTACAACAACTAGAGACAACAACAAGGTCATCAAAGGTGCTTGATTTTCTTCATGCATGAGAAAGTGTGTGTGTCAGAGCTAGGAGCCATCGAAAGGAGATCTACAACATCAAGTCTCAGGTTGTAAGTTTCACTTTCAATTAATTCAATATAGTAATATGTCCCTTTCCCATAAAGATGATGTCACTTTATTACATAATTCCTTGATCATATGTATAGATTAGCTATTGAATATATTGGTCTGCCTTCACTTCGATTGGTTTGTTCTTTTGTGATTTGAATGGCACAAGAGAATTGGAGCGAAGATTGGAACAACAGAGATCTAAGGAAAGCGTTCATAAGGTATGTCCATAATCCTTACCTCTTAGTTCATTCCGTAGTCTAGATCTAGGGAAAGTGTATTATTTTGTCCTGTTTTGTTCTAGATCCAGGTGGATATAGGGAGATCGGTTTATGTCCGCACTCACGGATTTATCCTGAAACAATGAGCTTCCACAGCTCAAATCTTTTCCCATTAAACTTCTCAATCTCCATCTTTTAATTTCTTTCCATTTCTTTTCACCTAAAAAACAATACCGCAGATCTCCCACTGTAACAAGGCTTATCATAGTCCTGAGCCAAACCCTTGACGAAAAAGGCGTCCCCCTAAAGCCAATAAAGCTCTGATACCAAATGTAAATCCTAACCTTGTACAATATCTACTGCAAACTGATATTCAGAAAAGAAATGAAAAGATACAATGGAAAATACAAACATTACACAGAGATTTTTCACCTGGAAACCCAAACCGGGAAAACTAGCATATATTATATTCATACATTGTGTTACATTGTTTACAATACAATATACATATAGGAGCCAGTGGCATCCAAAACCCTAACCCAATGACCTGGATTAGTACAAAACCCTAATTCCTTAACCGGAAATAGAAAACCATCGACAAAAAACCATGTGCCGAAAAACCACCTAATATCATGTGGTCCCGGAAATATGTCATCCCGAAAATATGTCATCCCAGAAATATGTTGTCCCGAAAAAAAAAATTCAGGGGCGTTGCCCCCGAACCCCCGCGTGAGGGGCTCCATACCCTCTAACCCCCCTGCGCGCCCGGTGCATATGCTCAGACACTACTACTCGTGCAAGAATATAACACATACACAACACCCGGGAAACGGGTGTTCCACGGATTGGGCATTGTAGACGCATTATGTCCATAAGTTTGTTGATAGGTCCCATCTTGAGGTTGACCTCCAAATGGAGGTTGGTCCTTGAAAGGAGGTTTCCCCCTAGCATGAGGTTGTTGTCCCCCAAAGGGAGGTTTTCCTTCGAATGGAGGTTTCCCTCCGAAAGGAGGTTTCCCCCGAAAAGGAGGTTGTCCTCCAAATGAAGGTTGCCCCCCAGCATGAGGTGGAGTTCCTAGAATTTGGGAACCAGACATAACTGAATGACTGGTGTCGCTTAATGGATTATAGCCACCAAGACCGATCCCTTCAGGTTGTTGGATAGGTATAGTACTTATGGGTATAACCTGGGTAGTACTAACAACAAAAGAATTTAGTGCTCTGTACCCAAGAAGAAGTGACGAAGAAGGCCTAGATGATAGTGGTGTACCAATGGGAGCTTGGAAAACCACTACATTACCAGTGGGTATAGTCGGAACATAAGGGACCATCATAGAATGGGACATCTGGAGAGAAATGATGGAACTTCGACCAACAGACTGCATGTTCGGATCAATGGATGGTGTGGTTGAAATAATGGTTGTACCAGTAAAGTGATCTAAAGGTACAGTGTAGGTAACAAATGTTATGGGAATTTCACATATAATACGGATATCTGCACCTATTCCTAGTCTGTAAAGACCTCGCACCATGCGAGGTGTGCTTCGAACTACGTCAGGAGTCCAAAGGGGCTCTCCAACTTGAGGCCCATATGAGACCTAGTCAGAATGTCATAAGGTTCAATAACAACAAGTTCTCCAGCTAAATTCAGCTGGAAAAAATGCCTCTCATATCCCACAGGGATGCGAAAAGCCTCTAGAGAATCCGAAACAATTTGAAAATTTTCTAAAGAGGCGGAAACTTCCTCATCTGAGGTTATAATGTTGTGAACCTCGCTCTGTTGAGGAGATCCCTCTATATCATGAGGGATTAAAGGGTAAGAATCTTCCATATTTTATGGTGGAAGTCCCTGTACCCTACGCGAATGGCATGGACGGTCGATGTTGGCAGAGAAAATTCGACGAAAAAAATCTATGACCAACTAATGAAAAAGAAACATCATGCGCTAATCAAATCTAGGAATGAAACCAAGCAAATAAAACCTTCTCTCGAAGACTGTACTAGTTGGTGAAGAAATCCAATGTCGCGTGATCAAGTCAAGAAGGGGCTAGGATATGGTGGAATAGTTGTGATGGTGACCTGCTTAATGGACTTATGCATTGGTGCAAGATTCCATGCAATAATTGTGGATTTACACTCCAAGGAGCCCAAGTGAGTTTGACCATTGCCTGTTTCAGGTACAATGAAGACTTCCCTTCATCATCACCTTGTGTAAGTACCTAAATATTATGGAAACTAAGGACAACAACTTGCATTCATCCCCTGGGAGGGTATAATCGACAATCAAATCTGAATGTATGAGCAGGATAACAGGTACGAAATTCCTCGAGAGAACTGAGGACAAGTGGACCGGTAGAACTGCAAAGGACCCTGAACAAATTCAGAGTTCATGAAGCACCGAGACCAAATGCAACCAGCTTAACCTCAAGAAGAACCCTCAATATATGATCCAACCAGTACAAACGGTTGAACCACGGAGGGATAATCTTTGTAACTCTCCCAAATGAGACCTCATGAGTAACCCCTATGTGAGAGGGGGATCCCAGAAAGCCTATACAACAATTGTATTTGTCTCTCCCTAATGCAAGATGCTAATGTTTGTTTTGAATACTTTAGAGAGTTGTACTCACAGCCTAATCCAAAGTGCTAATCCTAGTCTAATGTTGGTGGAAGATTCTAAAAACAAAATGTTCCTGATCATTTTTTAATTAGCGTTCATTTTGTAGCTGTTCTTTACTCAAGGGTGTATGAAAGTCAAAGTGATGGTGTGATGAATCAATTCCCAAAAAATGCCTAAAAGATGATAAGCAGTCTTTTTTTTCAATGAATGCATATTTAAGGGAAGGAGAAAAATGTTGTTTTCACTATCAAACGTTAAGATGCAATATCCTCAATCAATTTGATTCTCAATCAAATTCAGTGTAAAGATAAAATCCTCATAGAATTCTTTTCTAATACCTAAAAACAATCATAAAAAGGTATCCTTCTTCTTTGTGTGTGAATGATAATCAATTTCATGTAAAAAACTTCTCATGTCATATAGATTTTAAGAACAACAAGATTCAGACAATCTGAAGCAATTTTCACACAAAAAAAGACACACTCTTGTTGTTATTAAACAAGAAAGACGAAGATAACAAAATTTGCAAAAATAAAACTAAAAAAAGCTCAAAAAGATTGAAAAAGTTTTGGACAAGACGACCTCAAAGATCAAATGGGATGGTGCACAGATATTTGAACTTCCTCACAAAAGTTTCCACTCAATTAGATAAATGAGAAGAAAATAGTGAGTTAACTCTAAATCAACAAAGACAAAGAGTAACTTCAAAGTAAGGAAATAAAAAGTCAAAATCCCAAACAAAAGGTGATTGATTCTTAGCAAACAGAGTGTTGAAGGACAAATCAAGAATGTACTGAGATGATAAGACCCTGAGCAAGTGAAAAAATAAAAATTGAACATTAGAGGAAGAAACCCTAAATAATTTTTCACAGAAAAAGGATAGCGCTCTGGCGTAAGCAGCACCAGAGAGTTCCAACTCTCTGTGTAAGCCTAGTAGGGAGCGCCAACACTCTGGTAACAAGGGTAGGGGGCGCTAACCACTAAAAATTCAGAAACAATGCCCAGAAAGTCAAAGAATAAAGCAACATCAGTCAATCAATTTGAAAGTCAGTAATCAAGAGCCATTCAATCAAATCTAAGAATCAAAGACAATATGGAGAAGGTCAAGAAGTGGGCAAAGGGCCAAAACAAGATCTAGGAAAGGAAACAAAAATCAGAGCCCCTCCCCAATGGAGTCACCAATTTTTGTTATAGGTGAATTCTCCTGCGAACAAGTGGATTCCCTCTTGGTCTCTAGACCCCTAAGACCAAGATAGAAAGGGTGCTATCATTGGTTGTTGACATCCTTTTAGATCTAATTAAGCTAATATATGAAGAGGAATAAGAAAAGTGTACCTTTTTTGTTGGCTTTCGTCCTTGCAAAGTCCATGTTGAGATTTAATCCTAAGCTCCTCGATAGGTCTTATAGAAAAAAAAAAGATACGACAAGCTTCCTATTCTACTCCGCTTAGCTCAAATACAGATCTATCTACTCGAGACAAGTTCATGTGGAACAAACACAAACTTGAAAGACACAGGCCAAGCATATATGTATATTAATAAGAGCAAGTGAAGAATACTTACAATCCTTTGATGAAGGTGCAACAGCTTCTTCCAGCTCTCCTTGTCCAACCCCTTTCCTCAAGTAATTTACATTCATTATGCTTCAATGGTATCTCACTTATGGGATCATAACTTTGGTGTAATTCTCAATCTCCATATCTTATTTTACCATGAAGAGGCCTCCTTATATAGGCTTAGAGAGACCTAACCACTTGAGAGATATTTGGGATAAGTTGAGGACCCCTCTACTTCAGTTATGGATCTCCCCTAAGATCATGCCTTGACCTCATATTTGAATCCAAACACCTTCATATATTGAGGGGATTCTTCCCTGATTTTCTCCAACAAACCAAATTTCGCCCAAAAAAGTCCAGTGCTCCCTCAAAAGGGGCACAGAGCATTGGAACACTCCCCCATAAGAGGGTACAGAGCACCAACGCTCCCTGATAGTATGCAGGGGAGCGCTCCCTTCCAAATTTAACTTTTGAGTGGTTTTTCCAGTGGCAAAAGGCTTGTACTCCTTTGTCAATTGATTTTTCCTCTTCAAAACTAGCATTTGAGGTGTCTTAAGTATCCTTATGTTGTCGTTAGAGAGACTACATAGGGAATATGACAATATGATGTTTGCGACACTTACGACCAATATGTGACACTTGTGATATTTGTAATGATGACACTAGCCATCATTGCAATGAGTGATATTGAGGTGTAACATGGAGTCACCCTTGTCATAGTTATTTTTCAAGAGAATGTTGAATGTTATGTATATCCCCTTTATTACTCTAATTTACTCTTGAACATATCATATGAACAACAATGAAATTCTTTATAAGATGTCCATTGAAATACCTATCAAGTCTTTAAAGATAACAAAACCTATGAACTCATCTTTATTGTAATACCCTTTCCATGTAATGATGTGCCCAAGACATCCTACATAAATATATTTATCTCTTAGTTGTAACTCACATACAACCATTTCATATGGTTTCACTCTCTCTCTTCCACACATTACAAATGATACCTTCTCATCCTTCAACCCAATAAAAAACAAAGAAATTATTTAGAATATGCTTATTGCAATAATTATCAACTCTATAAAGATGACAAAACCTATGAACTCACCTCTTGCAATACCTCTTACTGATAATGTTAAGACCAAACAAAACATAAAACATAAATACCTTTCTATCTCACTTTTACATCACATCAATCCATATAATCTCATATGGTTTCACTATCCCTCTTCCAAACTCTCTAAATAATACAATCTCATCCTTCCACCTGGGTGCACTCTCACTCTGTTATTCTCATTCTAAATATCAAACCTTCCCAATGATTTTTAACTCAATATTTTTTTTTCTACCACACACAAATTAACAAAATACATATATGATCTATTATACCTAGTTCCATAATTGCTTTCCCTTGTCCTCTTGTTGGCTACAACAATATGGTAGCCCCTTTATATTCTATGCATTCTCTTTTCCTTATCTTTCTATTAGTTGTCAAAATCAACATTTGCTAACATTAAAAAGGTCCCATGTCTTAACAGACTTTTATCAAGTTGAATGAAGCCTTGTTCCTATTGGGATTTTTTTTGGGCTAGCTTATACTTCCCATTACTAAATCTAGCCACTTCTTACCTGGTAGCACCCAATATTACCTAGTTCTCCCCTTGTCTTCTTCCTCTCCTATTGTTCCATGTTCTCCTACATACTCTTCCTCTTTTCCTAATCCTTCAAATTCTTGGGGAAATTATTTCCTCTCCTCCTTAGCTCTTCTTCCTTACACCCATTTTTCTCCATTTTTATTTGGTAATAATATCGATGGGTCCCTTATAGGTCATTATCTCAAGAAAGACCCTACTTGAGATAACATCTACCTAGTTAGGATCAATTATCACTTCTTTGGTCAGTTTTCCAAGATATCCCCCTTAATGGTAACATTCCATATCTTGCAACTATGGATCCCCTACCAATGGTGACATCATATCTTCCTTTGATCCTCTCTCCTCCACTGATACCATTGGTATTTTTCACCTCTACGCTTGCATTGAACTTAGGTTGATGCATGTCGCCTCCTACGCTTGCATAATACCCCATTGATGTATGCCACCTCTCATTCTTGCACTAAATCTAGGCCATCATGTGTTTTTTTTGTGCTTTTGATGACTCTATATTACTAGTTTATGATGCCTATTATGCTTGTGCTCTCTAGATTATCATATATCACATGGGACTCATGCTATGTCCTTGACTAGTGTATGGCACCTTAATGACTACATAAATCCTAGAACAATGAATGTCATTTGTTATGCTCACTTTAACTCCAAGTTGCCATATGTTACATCTATTCTTGTGATAACCCTATATTAGAGTGCGTTTCTTCTCTCGCTCATGTTCACTCTTAGTCAGTTTATGTCAACTAACTCCTTTTTCCAATGTCATACCAGTGTCATCAAATTCTTTCTCTTGCCTTTGTTAGAACTACCCTAAAACCACAACCTCCCATATTTACCTTTTCATCTATCCTCCATCCTTTCCATAAGAGATCATGCCGCTCATCCTACCTCACTTCTGGTAATATGTCAACCTCTGTGATGTAGGTATCTAGCTAAACATGTTCCTACACTGTCTTACCTCATGTATAAGTAAGTGAATGTATCTCCTTGGCACTCTTAATCTTATAAATGATTTTATAGTTGAGATATTATTATTTTTAGACTCACTCATGGTTTACTTACATGTTCTAGTTAGTGTTCCATTAATATAATAATTAAAAATTGCTCATCTCTAATCTCCTAATTTAGCCATTGCATCATTTACATGATAGTTAGGATTGTTTTTTTTTATTTCATTATTTACATATCATAGTTTAGTTTCTATCATTCTTATGAAGTGATTAAATTCACTTGTTCCCCCATGCCAAAATTGTGTGTTTAACATGCAATGTTTTTCTACCAATCTTTCTTTCTCATTTGTCTTCTACTTTCCTAACATTACACTAATCCACATGGCACACCTTGTAGTTTTACCTTACACTAATTTTCAAGGCATATGAGTCTTCACATGTAGGTCATGGGATATATAGGCCTAGTTGATGGAGGATTCCCTCACAACAACAATGTATCTCATGTACATTGCAAATACCCTCATATTACCCCTATATAATTTCTTGCATTGTTCATTCTTTGCATCTTGCTATTATTCGCATCCTATGGATAGAAGTTCCTATAAGGCGAGGTAAAATGTATAGAATCTCATATGTTCATAAATTATCTAGCATTCATTCTTTGGTTACTAATGCCCTTCAATCCTCCCTAGCTCATTATAAATCCCTCTAGGATCGCCATCAAGGCTTTGTCTAGTTTCAAATTGATGACTGACTTTGGTTGTATATGGACAAACATTGTTTTAAGGGGTAGCATCATAAAAAACTAAATCCTATTTGTTATTGTCCCTATATTGTTCTTCAATATATTAATGAAAATGGTTGTCATTACTATTTCCCTTCCTTGCTAGACATCCATAATATCATTTATGTGAATCATATCAAGCTATAGGAGCCATCTATTTTGGAAGAGGAAGTTCAAGTCTGCCACTTAGTAGATAATATCCATACACTAGTGGACCTTCACACCTGCTACACTTGTCATCCATGAATTACTTCCTATCTTGTTGAATGCCAAGGTCACCATCCCACTTAGGACAAATCGCTATCCTAAGTTGTTTTTAAAAAGAACTTCTTGCATCTTGTTAAGAAAGTAGAGACATTGTAATATGGCATTACCATATTACATTGTAATATGGTATTACCATATTACATTGTAATATGGTATACCATATTACAATGTAATATGGTATTACCATATCTCATGTATATATATTTTTTTAAACTTAAAGGATGTGTCACAATTTTCCATGGTTTTTCATCACACATACAACATCTACCTCATAAGTTTTGTCTTGGCATAAATTTTCATCGCTATTGCCATGCTTTTGCATCACAACTTCCCACAATTTTTTTTACATTGCCATGGTTTTTTGTCATAATTGTGATGATGTATAAGGTTAACCTATATTGATGGTGATGACACATGGAGAGATCATTTTTTCACTGTATCCACAAACACTTGGTTCATGGATATAGAGACGAAAAAATAGCGACAAAAAATAGTCTTGACTTTCGTGGAAATTGCGATGGATAAGTGTGGCAATACCAATGAAAAACCCTGGGAAATTTGGTCATATGTACTAGTGTTACCTACAGATGCACCAAGTGGACATTATATGTGACTCAAAATGGAATTCCCTTGTTACATACAAACCATAATAATTCACTACAGGTGTAACCCATCAGTTTTTTTTTGAAGCTTTAGTGCTTGCCAGGAAGTGGCAGGAGAAAGTTGAGAACTTCCAGGAAGTCTAGAAGAAATCCCTGGAACTGGTACCTAAATTGGGACCTTCATTTGAAGGAGCTAAAGAAGAAACAATACAAGATGGAAGTGGAAGAAACTTGGAATAAGAAGGCAAGGAAAAACAACAAGCCAACCCAAAGACCACATAAGAACTAAAGACTTGACTCGGGGTGAGTCAAGTATTGTGGTTGGAGCCTATTGCACCCTTCATTTTGATAAATAAAAGTTGCGTAAGATATTTGAGAACTTCATTTTTATAAATATAAGTTTTGCAAGTTATTTTTGAATTAGAAAACCGAGTAAAGGAAGCAACAGAAAGAAGAGAAATGGGAATGCACAACAATAAATAGTTAGAAAAAAAAAAGTTTGAAGGATAGTGCAACACCAGTTTTGGGAGAAAGATGTTACAACTCAATCAAGAAGAAAAGAGAAATCTCAAGTTCTCAACCAACAAGCCTGGATAAGAATAGACATATGAAATCAATATGATTGTAAAAGGGGATGATGATAGAGTCACTTAGCTAGATTGATAAGATGTTTATCCTTTTTTGTTGTTGTTAGCTTAGCTAAGTCCGGAGATCCAAGTTAGAAACCAGACTAATAATATAATAGAGTCATGTATTATCTTTTGGGTTTGATATGCTTAAATGCTTATAGGTTACATGTGAATGTCAACACAACTCTATTTTCCCCATTATCAGTTAGGAAATGTTCAGGATTGCAACATGTTTAAGCTATATTGCGTAGGAATGATATGAATCTTAATACTTCGAGAAGAGGAAAATGTCAACACACTAGGTTACTTTTGTACCTTTTGTTGGTAACTTGAGAAGGACTCTGGTCTGATCCCTTTTGCACCAACAAAAACATGGAGGATGATCCCAAAGCAAAAAAATAGAGAGAATTGATAAGTCATAGAATAAAGTCTTGAAGCCAAATGTGGAAATTGGGGACAACAATTTAAAATATTGAGAAAAAGATGGAAGAGTTGATGTTGTATAAAAAAATAAGAGGAAAATTAAGGCTATCATGCATAGGACCTCCATGACCATGATGAAGGGCTTAACTAGAGAGAAAAATTATAGTAGAAATATTTAAGTTATTGAACTTGAAGAACCTAAAAAGGAACAATTGAGAAGTACACAGAGGAAAAATTCAAGGGAGAATCTCGAGATGAAACTGATCCTTGGTTCTCCTCCCATTTTAGAATAGAGCAGTCTATAGAGGAAAAATTTGAGTAAGAATATCGGGAGGAAATTGATCCTTAGTCCACCTCCTAGTTTAGAAAATAAGGATGAGTTACCAAGTTATGATACTGATGAGGAAGACTAGGAATTTGATTAGCCTATGATTGATTATGAGATACACATAACCATTGAGGTTGAAAGGTGTTGTGGTGAATTCCCCTTGTGGATAGGTGAAATCCCCCTTGCATAAGGTCTCCTTTGATCCAAGATAGAAGGAAAACAAATAGACACTAACTTGCCCCCTTTTAACCTATTCCATATTTTCATGCATGGAATCATGAGAGAGAGAGAGAGAGAGAGAGAGAGAGAGAGAGAGAGAGATGTAATACCTATTTCTTGCAGGTTGTCCTTCCTATTCCAACTGTTGGACTTGATCTCCAAGGTCCTAATGTGGAAGAACCTCTTGAAACATATGATACAACTCTCTTATTCTACTATATATCATTAGATAATAATAAATTTATTTATTCATAATATAAACAAAGACGAACATTCATGCAATTATCTGAAAAAGATACAATTAAGGGAATAGCACAATTTTCATATTAATAATGGAAAACATGGAAACAATTATGACCTTGTGATGTTGAGATAAATTTCCTCCAAAATTCTCCTTTCCATTGCTTTCATGCATTGTTGGATGGTGGATATGTTTCTATGAACTACCTCCTCCATTTCACCTTAGAATGCCCTCATTATATAGGAATTGAAGGCTTAACCACCATTGAGTATTTTGGGAAACGGTTTAAGATTGATCTCCATAAGTTGGGATTTGGATTATCTCATGGATATTAATTTTTCCTAAGATGGATCCATGAGATATAACTTGAATCCTTGACACAAACTAACCTCATCCTCTCAGAATTGACCCTTAGAATAAGGTGGGCTAGTTGTAACCTCCTCTAACCTCTTCAACTCTCCCCCAACACTGATCACAGGGTGTTGAAAACACTCCCTTATAACTGAGAAAGGAGTGTTGAAAAGAGTTCAATGCTCCCTATGCATGAGAAGTGGATCATTGACATTCAAGCATGGTCAAAATCTCAAGGTAAAAGGTATTATTTTGACCTTCTCATGATTTTGTTTGTTCTACACAATGGCAAGGGATTATGATAAATGTTATACCATCAACAATTGTGGGGGAAATCACCAATGATGACAATGAATCCCAAGGTACTTTAGTACATTTCAACAAATGTAAATGAATGATTTGAAGTTGAACACTTATGGAATCATTTGATCATAGGTCAATGACGTAAACCTATTGTCGTAAGAGAGGAAACCTACCATTAAGGAAAGAAAGTTCCAAGGTACTAATTAGTTTCTAAGTCTAATTCCCAAATAATTTGTTGAAGTTCAAAAGAACAGACTTGTCGGAGGGACATGATGTATCCCCATCATTAACATGAAACTAACACATGAAAGTGATATGATATGATAGATCTAATTAGGAATGACTGGCATGGGAATGAGATACTACATAATGGTTGATTAAGCTATAAATTCTATTAAACATTGTGTGGCACGAAAAGTGACTTGGCATCAATGAATCAATAAGATAAGGACCAAAACATAGTGCAACGATAAATGGGGAACTCTTTGAATGAAGGAGTAGAGATAACACATCTAATTGGTATGACTTAGAGACAAGAAAATTACCCAACTATAAGACTAGATGAAAATAGGTTCCATGTTCAAGGGAGAGAACAAATGGATGCCATAATTCTTTTCAAAACACGATGCACTTCTCTTAAATTCCCCCCCCCCCCCCCCCCCCCCCCNCGCCCCCCACCATCAACTATGAGTTCATATTTTTTTTTAATGAGCTTGAGGAGGATAACATAGGCTCAGTATAGCTCATATTCGATGAGTCTCTCATCACATGTTTTAATGAACCTGAATAAGGAGGGGTTCAATCCCATATAGGTCCTTCGATTTATAGTATTGCGAGCCCAAAGAAGGTAAACACGATGCTCTTTTAACATTTTACAGAGTCTGAAAAGATCTCAAAGAAGACTCGAGGGGTGTTCTTTTTTGTAAATTTGGTGCCCTAAGCCTGAAAAAGTGTAAAACAATACAAGGGAGAACGTTTCTAGCCAAGGTTGAATAGTGTGTTCCTTTTTCATACTTAGTCTTACAAGGCAAAAAAAGGGGTAAACTACCAATGAAAAGACAACGCTTTGTGGTTTAACGAGCTCAAAGAATGATGAAGTATGCTAGGATTCTTCTTCATTTTATAAACATATTGAAACAAAGAATTAAACTATGCTCGAGGTTGGTTTCATTTCTAAACGATCTTGAAACAAAGAATGAAATTGTTCTCTAGGTTGGTTTAATTTTTACATGATCTTGAAACCGAGAATGAAACTATGGTCTAGGTTTGTTTCATTTTTACACAAGAATGAAACAAAAAATTAAACTATGTTTAGGGTTGGTTTCATTTTTACATGATCTTGAAACAAAGAAGGAAGTTCTGCTCATGGTTGGTTTCATTTTTACATGAGATTGAAACTGAAAATGAAACTATGCTCAGGGTTTCTACTTCATTTTTACATGAGATTGAAATATAGTAGGAAATTAAGCTCAGATGATACCCATTAGTAGGTTTTCCTCCCAAAATGATGTCCAAAGGTTGGTATTTTTCCCCCAGTATGATAGACACAAGATAGTGGCTCAATGCCAACATGATGTCCATAGGATGGAGACATTTCCCCCAAGTTTTATTTCGTCCACTGAATATTCTTCTGCACCCAATTAGACTCCTTATTACTAATAGGAATAGGTTCACCAGAGAGGGAGGAAGGAAGAGGATCGATTGACATATATGGATAAAATGGAGGTTCAGGTACTATATTTAGTAGAATACTTGACTCAATTGGAGGGGGGTCTATTTCATTTCTTAACAAGATTGACATAGACAATGAAATATGCTCATGGGTATCTATTTCATTTTTTAACAAGCTTGACACATAAACAGAACTATGTTCATGGGTATCCATTTCATTTTTTAACGAGATTGACATATAAAGAGAACTATGCTCATGGGTATCTTTTTCATTTTTTAACGGGATTGTGATGCAGATGCCCTACCTCGGCAGGGTCCGCTGACCTCTCGATCACTAGATCACTCTGATTCTTTGAGCTGAAGCAACTCTTTTGATTTCCTGCAGGAATCCCACAAACAATTATGTAGTTCCAAATGTGAAACTCAGTCTATGCGCACAAGCACTAGACATGAGCTTCCCCTTCACGTGACCACTACCCTTGACCACAAGCCTAACCAAGAGGCACTTCGCGTTTCATGATTTTGGGACTTCTATTGTGAGTCACCCTGACTCCTTTGATTCCCAAAACCTTGAGAGGGTCTTAATTCTTTCTAGATCCACCCTTATCCTCTGTTCATATGACCCCTTGCTATGACTTGGGGCCAAACCTTCGAGCGCGTCATGATTTACCTTATCTCAAGGTTAGAAACTAGTCCAACTCCTTTCCTCAAATTCCCAATATCCAAACCTCTATGTCAAATCAACGGTCCTAAACCTCCCGTTATCCAATGGTTCATAATACTTTTCATGAATCGAGACTTTGCATTTCATGAAGTCGAAGGATTCCTCAACTTTGATCCTAAGATTTCCGAACCTCCAATTGCATCAGATCTGACGGCCCAGATCCTTCCTCAAGCCGATGAATCAGGTCTCCTTTTTGTGTATTGGGAGTTTGTTTTTCACGAAGTTGTAGGGTCGCTTGACTACCTGCTCCCGATCCTAAATATCCCAAAATGTCGATATTTTGGAGCACCAAATTGACGGCTCACACTCCTCTGGATCTAACGGCCACTATCAAGTTGTGAACCCTGAACCCGAGTTTTGTGAGTTCTCATGATTATCCCCTTTGACCTTTCCCTCCTACGAGTCAGTGAAATGTTGATCTGTTGCCACCTATCCTCTAACGATGGGTGGTCCAAATGGTTTAAGAACTTGGGACTTCGCAAAGTCCACTCTCATCTTAGCCTTCAAATGGTTAAGGTGTGTGCACATTACCTCTAGATCAATGGTTTTTGATCCACGTGCTCAGATCTAATGGTCCATATCTAATCTCCTCCTGTACTCGCTTCTCAATGTATGGATGTGGGTTCCAATAGTCTGGATATTTTCCTCGGCAGCTGATCCAATGGCTATTGACGCTCCTCTTCCCAAGCTTTCAATTTCTTCCTGACTTGGAATATTTCCAACGTTCCAAAGGTCTCGACCTTTGATTCCTCTACGAGCTCGATGACTTTGGTCTCAACTGCGTTCTGTAGACTCTGTCCCTCCTGATATTTCCTCACTCTAAAACCTCGAAGCATTTCTCAACCTCTGCAACTCTTCGCAGGATCCTTGCATGTTGTTGTGCTATCCTTCCTAAGCTTATATGCGGCTTGGACCTTGAAGTGTCTCAGCCTGTTGCTCCTTTCTGTTGGAACTTTGTGTGACAAGGCACTATTCCTCCTAATATTTTTCTTACTCGAATATCTAAGGGACTCAACCCTTGTCTTTCCCTTAAAAGGGAAATTCGGTGCCCTCCTAGAAACCTCCTGCTTCAGCACACCTTGTTGAGCCTACAAAGTATTTAGCAACTTTTTGAGTGTATTCCTCTGACACTTCCATTATATTTGAGTTCGAAATAGAGTTCTTCTTATTCACTCTTTGCACTCACTCAATGCCTTACTGGAAGAGCTTCAAAAAATCCTCAGTGATTCTATCTCTTATGGTGCCTTCCTCTGCACAATATCACCTCCAAGGTGTTCAGTAACTCTGAGGTTTCTCCTTTCAGTTAATGATTCTACTGGTGTTCCCTCCTAGCACGTATTTTCCTAAATTCAACGTAGAACTTAGATGTGCACTCTCTACACTGGCCCATAGAGTCCTCAACACTCTTCAATGCAACCCCTTTCATTAAGCCACAAAGAACCCAGAGTCAAACCAACAAACTCACAGACAACAAAATTTTTCTATACCCCGCAGATGGAAACCTATCACATACATATACAACATAAGTTAACACACAGATGACATTCATTCATAAACACATAAACACACAAACAATCTCATATTGTAGGAAAACCTATTCTTTGTTATTAATCTCAGAATGTCTGATTACAATATGGGTGAGCTCAGACTGCATAGAGTCTTGACTCTTATCTTCTTCTCCTCTTCCTATCTTCTCATAATCTTCAAAAAATTAACTGAATCTAGATACAAATATCTTTTTACAAAACATGGGGCTCCTCGAGATCTTCCCTACAAGATACCTACTCTCATTAATTTACATTAAATTACATTCAGTTGTTGTCTAGTCCCGATCGAATCTAGATATCCTCAGCCTATCATCCATTAAAGGCAACTCTACCGACAGCCTTCTCAAAGGCATCTGCGTGGCTCTCCCAGCCTTCAAATATTTAATTTGCATTAAATATTACAATTCAAAATTTAAAAGTGAGAGGAATGGGACCTCTCTCCTCCATTGAATGCACATGAATGTTGGTTGGTTGCCACATTGCTGATGTGGAGAGATGCTCCTGCATCAGATTGACACGGAAAAATGAAACATGCTCATGATTTTTTGTTTCAATTCTTAATGAGCTTGACACAGAAAGTGAACTATGTTCATGGGGATCTGTTTCATCTTTTATGAGATTTACATAGAAATAGAACTATTCTAATTAATCCTTAACATGGCTTCCAAGATTTCTTCATGAGATGAAAGAATAATGCTCTAGAAGGAATACATGTCAACAGAATCACTCTCATCAATAGGGGGGGGAACAATATCCAATGTCCCTAGTCAGGGAGTTACCATGTCAACTACTAGAACTAAATCGAAATAATATGAACATACAATGAGAGGATCCTTCTTATTATCATTTGAAGGCTTGCAATATAATGCCACATAATTTAACTATGTGGTGGGTATGTGTTATATTCTTTCAATGTGTGTGTGTGGGTGCATAAGATTCAACATCTATGTATGAATATCTTAACTTCCTTTTCTCTTTGTGTCATGTGCACCGAGTGCTTTCCTAGGTTGGGAAGGCTTGGCCCACCCTGGTTATGTGCAGCGATCGACTCTGGGTGGTAGGTCGGAGCTTACGGGGATCGGGGAAATGCCCCAAAGTTATTTTTTTGGGTTGCTTTTGTTATTTTAGTAGATTTTTCTATCTTTAGCAGTTTTCTAAATTAATCCTGGATTAAGGGATTGGGGTTTTGGTAGCTACGAAATACCTAAAATATTGTATATATTGTATGGTGAATGGTGAAATTAATACAATGAAGATTTGAAAGGTGTGACACCAGGGAAGGATGATTTTCTCCTAGTTAAGGGTTTCTAGTGTAAATCTTTGTGTACTATGTGTATGATCCATTGATTAATTTATGTTTTGATTAGGAAAATATGTATGCATTGCTTTACTTTACAGGTCTAAAAATTACACTATGGAAAGGGAGAAACCACTTGAATGTGAGGAACATTCAGGGAAGTCAAATGTTCATCATTCATACAATGATCAATACTAACAAATGAAAATGGATCGTTGGTCACTATGCTCCCATCATGGGGGAAATGCATCACTCGAAGGATTCTAGACACTACAAATTTCATAGTATAGACATATTCCCTCCCAAGGAGTATATTAAAATCCAAGGGGCCTTATACTACAATGAAATCAATAAAGACAATTTTCCCTTCTAACGTGATGGGTAGTTGAGGAAGGATCCCTAAAGGCTCTCTAGGTATTCTATTAAAATCCAGTATATGAGTAGTTTCTAGCATAAGATCAGAAAAAGTAAATCTTTCCCAAAAGTTGAGGATAAAATACTAACAAAGTCCTCTTCATCTATGATATTGTGATATATGAACTTATCAGCAACTTGCACAATTATCTAGAAAGGTATACTTGAAGGAAGGAGAGGTTTTGATAGACCATTCCAATCAAAGGAAATTACCTTAGTATTTGGAGGGGATTATGTGTAAACAAACGAGATGTCATCTTGTCTATAACACTCAGAATTGACAAATGAAACATCAATGGTATTCAAGTCACTCTTTGATGGAAGAGTGGGGTCAACCAGATATCAAATCATATTGACCACTTCATCAACCATAGGTTGGGTAGGGGAGGAATCATGGGAAGGAACAAAAGGTTTTTGTTGGGAAACAATACTATCTTCCAACAATTGTGATGCCTCCTCTATACAAGGAAAACGGTAAGTATGATGATTTTCATTGTATAACTTACAAGGAAACTTGAATTTACCTTCTTTAGCCAAACCTCATTATCACTGGTCAATGTACCATCACTATCATGACCTGCAGGCGATAGTGACATGGGTTGTTGAGAACCATGAGATCACACTTCGAAAACCTTCGAAATACCAGGGCAATAGTTAAGAAGTTTCTCACCCTTACAAATCCTGCAAGGAAACTTAGTTTTGTGACCTATGTTCTTAGGTTTCTCAACATTATCAACACTCCCAACATGATTAATATTGGTGGGTTAATCTCCTCATTTATTATTTTGCTTCTCCTTGTTCTTCCTTTTCTTCTCATCCATAGCCTCCTAGTTACTAGCATCATGACTTTCACTAGGCATGGATGAAGAAAGGGAATAATACCCAATAGGTAAAGAAGGAAAAGGGTCAATAGGTGATTGATTTTCTTGAGGGGGAGGCCTTGCATTCAAAGAACCAGGATTGTTTGGGACCATCAAAGTGGAAAAAAACCATACCGATAACCCTATAGTGAATCTAGGAAGACCTAATTTAATAATGTAAGCAGGACCAATATTTCCAAAACAAGGAAAAGGATGAGGATCCTCATGCAGAAGGGTTCCTTGATTGGCAGGATCTAGAATTATTTCCATAGACATGGACTCAACCTACGGTTTGATAAATCAAAGAGAACACATTACTAAAGTCCCTATAAGATAAGAAAAAGACAACAATTTTCTTGTAACAGAGAGAAAGGAGGTAAGGATATTCCAAAGATGGGAGATGAGGTTGTCAACAAAAAAATGAGAGAGAGTTTACCCACAACTACTCTATAATGTCGATTTTAACCTTGTACAATATTCACTGCAAATAGATTTTCAATAAAAGAACAAAACATATACAATGTAAAATAAAAACATTACACAGATATTTTTCCCCTGGAAAACCAAACCGGGAAAACCAACATATTCTATATTCATTCATAGTGATACATTGTTTACAAAAAAATATACATATAGGAGCCAACGACATCCAAAATCCTAACCCAATGACTTGAATTAGTTAAAATCCCTAATTCCTTAACTGGAAATAGAAAACCATCGGCAAGAAACCATGTGTCGAAAAACCACCTAAATATGTGACATGTTTCCTGAGGCAAAATAATACATACCCAACATTCTCCCACTTGTTTTATTTGCATACAGGGGGTTGCAGGGTTACACAATCAACAATCCAGGGAAACAATGGCCATGGATCCTCTACACCAAGAGAACTTATCAGTTCTCACAAATTTTGTTATTGAACCTACGACATTCTTCAAAGTGTCCACCGTCATCAACAATAGTTTCTTTTATTCAACCATGTCTCTCACAAAGTGATATTGAATATCAATATGCTTTGTCTTTGAATGATAAGTTGGGTTCTTCACCAAAAAAATTTCACTATGATTGTCACAATCTATACTTATAGCTTGATGTACCAACCCAATACCTGAACACAATCTTTGTAACCACATTGTTTCCTCACTTGCATGAGTGGCTTCCATGTATTCAATTTCTGTAGTTGAAAGTGCCACTATAGCCTATCTTTTTCTCATCCAACTTATTTCTCCTCCAAACAGGTTAAACACATACTCGCTTGTAGATCTCCTATGATCTAGATCTCCATAACAATATGCATCTACAAAGCCATGTATATCCACCACTTTGTCCAATCCCAGTCTTCCTTGGTAGCACAATCCATAGCTAGCAGTTCCACGAAAATACCTGAAAACCCTTTCTACTATTGTCCAATGTTGCTTCCCTATTTTTGACATATACCTTATCAAAACTCCCAATTTATGTGCAATGCTCAGTCTAGTACATACCATTGCATACATCAAACTACCAACTGCACTCGCATATGGAACACAAGACATGTCCTCCTCTTCCCGTGCCTTGGGAAACTGATTCAGATATTGCTTTACACCAAGAGAGATAGGAACCTTGATCAATTTACATTCCTTCATATTAAACCTCTGCAATATTTTCCCAACATATTTTCTCTGATTTAACTAGAGTTTCCTCTTTTTTCGATCTATTTTAATTTCCATGCCCAAAATGAAATTTGAAGAACCGAGATCCTTCATGTCAAATTTAGAGGACAACTGAGTTTTCACATCCTGGATAATCTCCTTGTTGTTTCCTATCAACAACATGTCATCCACATATAAGACCAAATAAATAAAATGATCACCAATTAATTTAAAATACACACAATGATCCTCTTTTTTTCTTGTGAAGCCAAGTCCCAACATATAAGTATCATTTTTTTATACCACATCCTTGGTGCTTGTTTTAAACCATAAAAGGACTTTTTCATATTGCATACCAACTCCTTCTTTCCCTTCACATCATAACCTTCTAGTTGCTTCATATAGATTTCTTCTTCCAGATCCCCATGTAGGAATGTTGTCTTCACATCCATTTTTTCTACTTCAAAATCAAATGCAGTAGTAATAGATCACATAAATATTATAGAGCTTAACTTGGGAACAAGAGAAAAGACCTCACCAAAATCAATTCCCTCAGCCTGGGAATAACCCTTTGCTACTAACTGAGCTTTGTGTTTCTCCACTTTTCCTTCTGCATTCAACTTCTTTTTAAATACCCATTTTTTGCCAATGGGATTTCTTTCAGTCGGCAACTCCACTAGATCCCAATCCTTATTCTTATCCAAAGATGCCATTTTTTCTTCCATGGCCCTTTTACAGATATTTCCATCCTCTGAATCCACTGGCTCCCTAATATTTCTAGGATCATCATCAGTAATAGACAAAGAAAAATTTGAACGGAAATCAGATGGAGTATACCTTTCCAGTAGCCTTCTTTCTAGAACCAATGTCCTTAATACTGGAGTATGAGTATCTTATTCTTTTGATTCCTCTTCTTCTGTAGAGTTTGACTCATCATCCTTGAAATCAAACTCTATTTTATCTCGTTCTTGCTTACTTGGTAGGACTTCCTGTTTAACAAAATCCTTCATTTCTCTAAATACGACATCTCGAATATACACTACCTACTTAGTTTCTAGGTTCCAAAGCTTATAACATTTGAGACCATATTTATATCCAATAAAGATACACTTTTTGGCCTTCTTATATATATTAATCCTATTTTTCATTTGGAACACAAACATATGCATCACAACCAAATACCTTGAGATGTGTAAGAGAAGGTTACTTACTAGTCCATACCTCTTGAGGAGTCTTGTCATCCAACATTAATGAGGGCGATTTGTTGACTAGGTAACATGTAGTACCCACCGCCTCTACCCAAAATTATTTCCCTAACTCGACACCACTGAGCATGCACCTTTCTTTTTCCATCAACGTCATGTTCATCCTTTCTGCAACTCCATTCTGTTGAGGTGTATATGGAGTAGTCTTCTGCCTTGATATACCACACTTCTTATAGGATTCTTCAAATTCATTCCCGTGGGACTCTCCGCCATTATCTGTCCTCAACACCTTAATTCTTTCCTATGTTTGATTCTCAACAAGAGCCCTAAACTCTTTAAACTTTCAAATACTTTAGATTTCTTCCTTAGGAAATATATCCAAGTGTTCCTCAAGAAGTCATCTATAAATGAGAAATAGTACATAGATTTTCCCAGTGATGGGACTAACACATGTCTAAAAACATCATTGGGAACTAGCTTTAAAATTCCTTTTGGCCTCGTTGCACCAAAGGGGAATCTTACCTGATTCTTCTTCCTATATAGACAATGTTCACAGAAATCAAAATCTAGAGAAGAGTTAGACATACCTTCAACCATACCTTTACCATGTAGTAGTCGAAGACCCTTCTCTCTGATATGCCCTAGTCTTTGATGCCACAGCATAACCTTTTCTCCAGAGACTGTAGGAGTTCTTTCTTATTCAAATCCAATATCATGAACAATGGAACTATTAAACCCATCACTAAAATTTCTTCCTTCCAGCTTATATATAGTTCCAAACCAAACTCTCTTCAACAACACCATTTCTCCTCAAACCATCCTGCAGGTTTCCTTTTCAAATATTGTTTTCACCCTTGCATCGTCCATTTTTCATGCAGAAATAAAATTTCTAGCCAAACCTAGGATGTGAAGAACACCAGGCAGTGTTCTAATCCTTCCATATATGAGCCTCAACTTGAATTTTCCTCTTCAATTATGGTTTTCGAATCATCACCTAAGAAAACATCACCTCCATCATGCTTTTCATATTCATAGAACCACTTCTTGTGGGGATTCATATGAAAGGATGCACCTGATTCAACCAACCATTCCTCATGATATGCATGTGTGATTGAAGAAGCAAAGTACACATCCCCTCCCTCTTCCTTGGAGTTCTTTTCTTATGTATAAGGAGATTCTTCATATCCCTTCTTTTTCTCAATTTTGGATCTACACTGCTTCTTGTAGTGCCCTTCTTTTCCACATCTTCAACATACCTTTACAAAAAAATTGGGAGATTTAGATCTACCCTTAGACTTAGATCTCCCACTTGAGAACTTAGATATATTTCTTTCTTGGGAACGACCTCTTGCAAATAATGTGTCTATGCTTTGTCCTTCTGTATTCTTCTATCTCATCTCCTCTAAAAACAAGGATGAGACCACTTCATCAAAATTCAAGGTAGTTGTATTAATACCTATGGCTACAACCAGACTATCCCAGGAGTCTGGTAAAGGACACAGTAAACTGATACATTTATCTTCATCTGAAATTTTAATCACAACAGATACTAACTGACTTACCAATGTAATGAAGGCATTCAAATGCTCTACAACTGAGTCTCCATCTCTCATCCTTAGGTTATACAACTTATTTCTCAGTAATAGTTTATTTAATAGGGACTTAGACTTATACAACTTCCCCAACTTTTCCCATAAATCCTTGGTTGTAGCTTCCTCTAAAACATTCAATAATATTGAATTTGAGAGACACGATCGGATTGTGCTCTTTGCCTTCCGATCCAACTTTTTCCATTCATGTGTTGAAATTTTTGTAGGTGCGGTACCTGGATCTACCATGATATAATGATCTTTTTCCATCAATAGATCTTCCATCTTGACCTTCCACAACTCAAAACATTTCCCATTAAACTTCTCGATCTCCATATTTGAATTGCTTTCCATTTCTTTTCACTTGAAAAAGAAATACCACAGATCTCCCACTATAACAAGGCTTATCACAGTCCCGATCCAAACCCTTGACCACAAAGGCATCTTCCTGAATCCAACAAAGCTTTGATACCAAATGTATATTTTAACCTTGTACAGTATTTATTGAAAATAGATTTTCAGTAAAAGAACAAAAAATATACAATGGAAAATACAAACATTACATAGAGATTTTTCCTCTGGAAACCCAAACTGGGAAAACCAACATATTCTATATTCATTCATAGTGATACATTGTTTACAATACAATATACATATAGGATCTAGTGAAATCTGAAACCTCAACCCAATGACCTGGATTGGTCAACAATCCTAATTCCTTATCCGGAAATAGAAAACCATCGACAAGAAACCATGTGCCGAAAAACCACCTAAATATGTGACTACTAGTCATGCAAAGAATATAACACATAGCCAACTCTCTTGTAACATAGAGAAAGTAAGTAAGGATCTTCCAAAGATGGGATATGAGGTTGTCAATGAAGAAACGAGAGACAATTACCCACAACTACTCTATAATGGAATTTCATAGGAGAAAGTACCAAATGAGACCAAGTACCCTCTTAAAGAGACAAAATCATGTGTTGTGCATCTATCTTAGGTACTGATAGTACCACCACTGTAGTCACTTGGGAAGGTAACCTAGGAAAAACAACTATGGATACCACTTCGTGCTTGGTGCTTTGGAGGAATGGTCATGGGAGAGGGATTTTGTGAATGGGTAGGGAACATAAGAAAATTTTCTTAGAACCAAAGGAACTCATATAGTGATGTTTCCCTGAGGACTTTCCACTACTAATATTTCCCCCTTGATTCCAATAATCCCACTAAGAGAGAGTGTGGGGGACCAGTCCAAACACTCTTCTCAACTTCTCCTACCACTTGAATGGTATGTTAGAAGAGATTTACCAATAAAAATTCATATAACTAATGAATTTTATTAGTGTTCCTAGTTTTGTTTTAGTGACCTTGGGGAATTTAATCTCCACCCTACAATCAAGCCCCTACAACCTAGACTTGTGATTGTTTTCTAATAAAGAAAAACTCTAGTTAATTTTAGATTAGGTACCTTGTTCCTTTTATAGCTTTTATTACTCAAAAGGGTAAATGGAAGTGAACTATATGGTGTTATCACTATGACTCCAAGAAGACTTCAAAATAAAAAATGAATGGAATGAAATATTTAGTTTTGATTAAGCCTACCTACATAAAGGAGAAAGAGGTCTCAAGAAAATAAACAAGCATAACATTCAATGCAAGAAACATGAACTACTCTTTGAATGTAAAAGGTGTTTGATATATGAGTCAAAGAAACTGTAGGATACATGATTCTCCCCCCACCCAACTATGAGGGGGAATTATTGTTTTTTAAATGTAACTAATTTTGATTTAAAATGCAAGATCAAACATGCTCCACCCACTAACTAAAATGCAATCACTTTTTGGTTTTCCAATGCTTTCAAATGCAATGAAAAATTTTAATGCATCTTCTTTTGTTACTGTTAATGTTGAAAAGGGTTAATTAATACTTCAGGCTAGGATTTTCCTTTTCAAAACTTTGTAACTTCCTCGTGATGAGGACATTTCTTTAATAAAAAAAAGTCATAACCAATCCTAAAATATTCCGAGAAAAATCTTTGAATCGATAATCTAAGAAAAGGAGGAAAAATGAGCTTAAACCTGACCTAGGAAGGATACCAATGCTCCTGTAATAGGGAATTTAGGGCGTTGAAAGAATATCTCTACTCCTCGAGAGACTAACATAGGGCATTGATTAGGATTTTCAACTCTCTGCAGGCCACTACAGGGGAGTGTTAAAGCCTGGAAGTGGTTAAAAAACATATTTTTTTCCCATATTCAACAACAATTAGGCTACTAACTTTCTAAACTTCCCAATGAAGATGAGGGAATAGTAAGAGTTAAAATAATAAGAAAATAACCAGAAATGTCAAGAAAGAAAAAAAAATCGAGAGAGATAGAAACCAATGAAACATCAAAGTTCTTTCCCTTGTAGAGTTGTCATTTTTTTGTTTTGGTGAATTCCCTCTGCAGATAGGTGAAATACCCCTTGGATCAGGTTTCGATCAATCCAAGATAGAAGAAAAAAAATGGACACTAACTTCCCCCCTTTTAACACATTATTTTATTTCATGCATGAGAGAGAGAGAGAGATGACTTGGTTTTCCTCACTACTCCA
Source organism: Picea mariana (assembly GCA_032191745.1). Classification (NCBI taxonomy): domain Eukaryota; kingdom Viridiplantae; phylum Streptophyta; class Pinopsida; order Pinales; family Pinaceae; genus Picea; species Picea mariana. Next base: position 644,051 of record JASDQU010101103.1, read on the forward strand.
ACTATTGGACTTGATATCCAAGATCATGATGTGGAAGAACTTACTAACCTAATGAAAAATATGAGACAACTCTCTTCTTCTACTGTATATTGTTAGATAATAGTAAATTTATCTTTACAGAATACAAACAAAGACAAACAATCATGCCATGATATGAACAAGATAAATTTAAGGGAGTAGGCCAAGTTTCATATTAATAATGGAAAAAATGTAAAAACTTACAACCTTGTAATTTTATCCTAGAATTCCTCCAAAATTATCCTTTCCATCCCTTTCATGCATTACTAGATGATAGGTATGATGATATGAATTGCCTCCTCCCTTTCACCTTAGAATGCCCTCATTATATAGGAGTTGGAGGCTTGACCACCATGGAGTATTTTGGGAAATGGTTGAGGATTTAGCTCCATAAGTTGGTATTTGTCTTATCTCATGGATATTGAGTTTTACTAAGATGAATTCATGACATATAACTTGAATCCTTGACCCAAGCTAACCTCATCCCATTAGAACTAACCCTTAGAATAAGGTGGGCTAGTTGTAACCTACTCTAACCACTTCAACACTCCCCTAAAATTGTGCATAGGGCGTTGAAAATTCTCCCTTATAACTAAACAAGGAGTGTGTACAAGATTTCAATGCTCCCTATACATGGGCAAGGCAGTGTTGACATTCAAACATGGTCAAAATAACAAGGTAAAAGGCATTATTTTAACCTTGTCATGATGGTTTTTTTTGCATAATGACTAGGGATTATGAAAAATGTTTTTCCATGGTGTCAAATTTGTGACAGTTAACAAAGTGTGACACTAAAGTGAAACACTAGGTAATGCGACAATTTGGTGTTTAACAATAGGAAGGAAGTGACACATCCAACAACCACATATTTGAAGGAAAATAAAGTTGGAACAATAAATAGGTTTAAAATAGAACTCAAGGAGTTAAAATTCCTTGAAAACAACATTAAGGATGAAAAAAAAATATTGAAAGCCAACATCGCTCATCTACAGAAAGACAAAGAACAATCGGAGGCACATAGAAAATTGCTAGCGAGAAAAGATAGGAAATTGTACACTCAAATAAGAAAAGGAAAAATCAGGACTAGAAGACTATTACACATCATTTCATCACCCTTATGACTGTTAATGATGTAAACCTATCGGTTGCCTTCAGAGAGGTCAGTGGCCTGAATTCCTGAAGAAATAAGGGAGAAGAACTTTTCTTGAGAGAAGAAGTTGTATTTTCCTTTGTAAAAACCATATTAATGAGGATTTCTGTAGGTTGCTCTATATGCGGGATGCAGCGATGCCTTATTTTCGCACCTTTCTATATAGATAGGGTGTGATATTTCTGCAGGCTACACTATAGCTAGGGTGCAGAAATTCCTATATGTGGGAAAAACGAGCATCTTCTCGATGCTTCTAAAAGGAGAAGCTTCTATGGTGAGGTGGCCTAGGAACGGTTTGGATATTAATCGCTTTCATGATTTAGTGGGATCATCCTAACCTCCTCACCTTATCCTCTTCATATTATAAAAGGAGAGGATCTCTCATAGAGAAAGTGAGCTTGCCTGTGGATTAAGCTTGCGAAATTTGGCTTTGAGCTTTTCTTTGTCAAGATAGATTGTGAGTAGCTATCAAATCTACAGTCTTAGAATCTGTGGATTAGAAGTGTGTGGGTAGAAATGAACTGTTGGAAGGAACCTGACAAGATCAAGGAATATCGTTGTATCTTTATTCTGCATTCTTTAATATAGTGACATGTTTCTTTCCCATAAAATAATTCTCATTTTATTGCATGAGTCCTTTATCACATGCATAGGTTGTCATTGAATATACTATTGTTTCTTTCACTTTGGTTGGTTTGTGTTTCATTGTAGGATCAATATCACAAGTGAACCAGAGAGAAGTAGGGACAACAAATACATAAAGAAGCAATATTTAAAAGTATGTCACTCATCTCTTGTTTGATAGCAGATTCAATGATTAGAGCTTAAGGAAAGCGCCATGTCGTGTCTTGTTTTGTTCTAGATCTAGGTGGATATAGGGGGATTGATTTGTGTCTCCACTTAACAATTAGCCCAATAACAAAGACTAAAGTTAAAATTGAACAAGGAAAAAGGTAAGATAGAAGCCTCATATTCTAGACTAAATATCTTGATTGATGCTTCAGAGAGAGTATAAAAGAAAAGGGGTCATAGATTCTGAATTTTTGTTGGAGGAGTAGAGTACAATTTTGGTTGCAAGAGGAAATGGAACATTATCTATTTGGGGGAGATGTTGGGTCCTCAAATCATACTCTTTTTATCACTTTCCTATTATAAAATTCCCTCCAAAACCTATCCTTATAAGCCATCTTACACTCCATTTGACCATTTTCGCCATGATTATCTTTCTCAGCTACAAAAATTGTATATTGAAGAATAGCTGAGGTAAATTATTCATTCTAAGAATATTTGTATTCTTCCTTGTGCAATTTATTTTAACTAGTTACTACTTTTAATAAGTCTCTATAGAATCCTATATTTTGTAGAAACTTAAATATATTTCTATATCCATTAAATTGTTATGTATAATAATTATAGTTCCACATGTTTTCTCACACTCCAAGTTGATATGACGACTTGGAGAATATTTCAAATAAATACCACATGCTCATCCACCTATCAGTGTGGATCGAGAGTCCACTAGTTCAACATAGGATTCAATTCAAATATATAGTCAATGCATAAGAAAATGAAAGATTATGTTATCTATATCTACACCAAATCAATTTGAGATACAAACAATATCGTGAAGAAAAAACCGCCACACTAAGAGGGGGAGGGTGAATTAGTGTGTGGACTATTTTAACAATTTATTTTCACAAGTTACCAGTTAAAACATAATCAAACAGATTAAGAACAATAACATCATAATTACAATGAACACAGAGACACTAGATGTTTGTATAAGGTTTTGTATAATTGATATGAACATAGTAATATGAATATATGTGAAAGAGGATTTTATTTAGCACCAGCTAATTGTTTAAGAACCAACTAAAGTAAGGAGAACGAACCCCTCGGAGAGCACCAACTCTCAGCCAAGACCCATCTTGGTGCAAGACCCAACTTGTTGATAGAACCCAGTATATCCAACTAGATTTTATTCAACTCTAGTAGTAGTGATCCATTATAGAATCAATTATATCTTATGATTCAGAGGTATATCATAAGACACTCATCACTGCATTTCATCTTCTCTCTGTAATTTATTCCTTCTTCACATTTTCTTTCCTCCGATATCTTCTTTCCATTTTCTTTCTTCTCATATCTTCACATTTGTTTTTGGAATCTGCTTCATCTTTTTATCTTCAATTATGGAATGCAGAAACACTATCTTCTCACAAAGTTTTCTTGTTTATATAATCTTCAAATTGGTGTGAGATATAAAACATCATGTCCCTTTATTTGACACATTGTTCCTTTTCATTTAAAATGATAATCTAAACTTTAATTAATATCATTTTTCCTTTTTTATTCATTATTCATGTTTTTCATGATTTAACTCTCTTTTAATCATGACACTATATCGGTTCATTTTTTTCATAATTTGATCACAGACATGGATTGACTCATTAGATCGTACTGATGTTTTAGTTTCATTCTCGGTTCACCAACAAACCATATTCGATCATTTATCGATTCTCTGTATTGTTCTGGTGTAACTCTCTGTCGAATGAAATATGTATGAGGTGCTCCCTTCAAACCATTTTCATATGACCAATGGCGTAGAACCACAGGATTAGCAATTTAGGTGACACGTTACAATCTACCCTTTCAAATCTCTTTACCATATGACAATGACGATGACCTCAGGTTAGGTGAGACGATCTCTTGAGAGATTATCGATTCAACGGTCATGATTTCATTCTTCTGACGAGATGGACGGCTGTCGAGATTTCGACACTTTTCTCATTGGGTCTTCGTGACATCCAACCTTTCAAAACTCCCAAATATGATATCGCTGAGAATATCAGATGGTTCACATTTATCATGGAACCATATGAATGGTCATAATATATCCTTACATCTATCCTTTTATTCCTTAATCCCACGGCCAGGACTTAATCAGGCGTTGAGATGGATGGCTAGCGAAATTTTGACACTTTTCCCATCCGGTCTTCATGACATCCAACCCTTCAAATCTCCCAAAAACGATATCTCCAAAAAGATCGGACAACTCACATTACATATTGGAACCAAATCAATGATTATCATTAATCCTTACACTCATACTTCATTGCTAAATCTGACATCTATGACTTAATCAAGAATTGAGACATAGGGCCACCATTTACTCGAGGTCTCCGGACTCCGGAGATATCAAATCTCAAACTCTCGTTTTCTCCCGGACAATTTCACCTGGAGTCTACGATCCAGTGATGCATGCCCTCCTATTGTGTAATTCATCAACGGTGGACATCTCTTGTTGTTGGTTAACACATCCGCTTACACTATGCTTCCACTGTAGTACATCGATGATCGAGAATGCTCCCAAATTGATCTTCAGATCATACGTCTCATGTCCACTTTGAGACTCTGACATTTAGGACTTTGGGACATTGGTTGAGTGCAGTGGTAAAAAATCCCAAAGCAAAAACTCCTGGAGTGACATAACTACTTACGTCACTTGATGATGTTTCATGAGCCGAGTAGTTGCCACATGTCACTCGGATTTGTGATTTTCACATACCCAAAATGACGAATTAACTTGACAGTTGTTAGTGTCTGATTGCACCACATGTCATTGCTGATGAAATCTTGTTGATGTGGATCCTCATGTGGCACGTGCTCTTTTCCTAGATCTAACAGCTGTCCTAAATCACATTGTAATCTTAGATCGACGACTAAGAGAAACTTTGGGTTTTCGTCCTTCGGGACTTTGTAACTTTTGACATTTGAAACTCCCGAAGAAATTCTCTCAGAGTGACATAACTCGCTTACGTTACTTGTTGACATGGCATGAGCCAATTTCCTCTTGACACTTTTCATCCTCTGATTATGCCATGTGTATTTGCAGACGTGGTCTGCTGATGTCGTTTGTCAGATGTCCTTGCTGGCATTGTCTGCTGGTATATTCTGCTGACGTGGTCTTCTAACTATTGATGATGTAGGCTCTCAATATGAGTGCTATGTGTCTTAACCTTGTGACTTCAGAACTTTGGCCTTCGGGTGATTTTACATGTTCTCAACAACATTTCTCCGAAGTGGTCAGTGCCAAAGTTGACCATCATCCTGATTCAATGGTTATCATGTATTTTCCAAATCTAACGGTCCTTATTCATTTCAGCCTTCAAGACTTCGGGTAATTCTTCCAAAGTGAGATTCCCTGAAGTGTAACCTCCTCACATTTTTTAACTTGAACTGAATGTTGTGCATTTGATGAGGATCTAGGATCGATGACTCGATCCATCTACGATGAAAATCTTGTAGAAGCTCTTGTAGCATATCCTCTCCTTCCACTTTCATACGATCTGACAGCTGACAGAAATCGGGTTTACTCTGATGGCTGACAGGTATTCAACTAATCAAAATCTCAACCTCTTGATCGAACGACTGACGAGGCTTCTAACTCTAATCAGACGGTTGATGAGCTTATGCTTTTCCTTTCGAATTTTGATCTCTGTGTTTGTTAACCCTCCTGATATTTTATCGTAGGAACATTGTTGATCATGTCGTGATCAACAATAATCACGAATTTATTCTGCTACTTGATATAATGTGCAATGCACTCCTCCTTCTAAGATTTGATCTTAAAACTATTCTCCTCTCTTGTTTTCTCCTCCTCCTAAGCTTGCGCTATCAATCTCTGCACATTGTTTGACATATTTCTGCTAACTGATATATTTGTTGACATCATTGACAATCCCATCTGTGGTAATTCATCATTAACAACATATCATCAACTGTTGACATCAATGACAATTTATTCAACAATCTCCCCCTTTGTCAATTGAGGGCAACACACTATCTTCATATACAAAACTAGCCCTGTGATGATGCTTTCCTCTTATGAAGTTTTCCTTTTATGAAGTTTCTCCCCCCCCTTTGACATCAATGGAAAAGGGTTTCTTATCCTATGATATGTATGTATAAGTACTTCTCTAACCACTGGTAACTCCTCCTATAGACATGTTCTGTATGTCATAGCTGAATGAATCCTTATGTCAATATGTTTTCTCTCGGATTCTGAATAATCTCCACCTTTGTTTCTAAAAGGGTAGCTCTTCCTGAAAGGGTTTCTTCCCCTGTTGATTTACTAACTTCTTATCTCAGTTGATTGGGATTTTTTATTTTTGTGTTTCAAATGAGTAGTCTTGTTGATACTAATTTTTTAGTGATCGAATCTTTTCAAGACTTAATCTAATTACTTTCTTATTTAATACTTTCCCTGAATTTTTACTGACTGTTCTCCCTTTGTTTCTAAAAGGGTAGCTTTTTTCTACCAGGGTTTCTCCTGTTGTTATTTCTGCAGGATGTCATGTACCTCATTTTGTCCATTAGAAAGTTGCTTCTGCAGATGTCGTTGTCTTACTGGAACACTGCACAATTGTATATTTTCTTATTCAAACAAATATTGGATCTACCCATTGATTCTCATTAGTCTCTAACCAGATGTATCTGTCTTTATCCGATATTCTTATTTTAATGTACATTTCTCTAAAGTTGTCTGAGACAACTTTATACTATACTTTTCCCATGACTGACATTCTTTTTGCAACAATTAACTTTACTCTTGTTTATTTTTTCAGTCTTTGTTATCCACATCTGTGAGTGTCTTGGTTTTTTTAACTTTGTTCTTTGATCTTCTACTACTGCAACTTCATTTTTCTTCCAAGTTCCATTTAATCCTTTTGTCGTACTATATGAAGTATTTCTCATTGATTATTTTCTTTGGTTCCAACAATTATAGGATTTCTGGCCATATCCACCACAACTATAGAATCTAATACTATAACAATGTGCAGCAATATGTCCAACATGATTGTAGTTCCAACATCTTATACTGTTGGTGAACCCACCAAATTGTTTTCTTCCATGATTCCTACAATCCAAGGCTTTATGACCATATTCATTACAAGAAAAACAATAAAATTTAAAGACTCTCGCATACCTTCTTTGATTCATCCATGAAGGTTTCTCTCTTCTGAACTTGCTTTGACGTATATGAATATATTTTGGATGTCTTATTTGATCTAATCTTCTAAATTTTGTAGCATTGAATTTTTTCTTTGAACATGAAGAACCTGAGTCATACCTACTTTCACTTTTTAGAAATGAAGGAGTTGTTTTAGACTTGTCTTCATCCTTTACAACTGAAGGACCTACATCAAATTTCTTAGGAGTAATGATATATTCCTTGTTCTATCCAAGACCGGATTTGTCATTTGGTGATCTATGACTATCCAATATCTCATCCAGGGTCATGGAGTTGTTCAAAAAATTGATTTGGGTGTCTAACTTCTCAACCTTCTTTCTAAGATTCACAACTTCTTCCTTCAGCTCATGACAGGATTCTTCCTTTTTGTCCAACTGTTTCCTTACCACCTCATCTCTCCTTTTGGATTCTTCAAGTTGGATTTTAATATTGACATAAATTTCCCTTAGTTATTTTAGATCTGAAAGGTTTTTGCTTGGTTCATCATCTTCCTTCTTTTCTTCTTTTGCTTGACTGATTTCATTTTTCAGTCTCTCGTTTTCCTCTTCCTTTTATTTTGTTAGATCAATAACTTTTTTTTTTCAATCTTTTGATCTCTTCTTCTTTGTTTTCTAACTCAATATTTTTCTCAGATATGATTTCTTCACTGTCTTTGATCTTTTCTTTTATTTCTAGGATGTGCTTCTGATTGTTAATCTCATCATCTTCCTTCTCCTTTTCTATTACTTGACTAATTTCTTTCTTCAGCTTCTCAATATTCTCTTCTTTCTCTTCTAACTGATTGTCCTTCTCATATATTATCTTTTTATTTTCCTTGAGCATTTCCTTTATTTCCAAGACATGGTTTTGACTCTTTTCAAGAAATTATTTAGTGTAGTCATGAAGATAGCTATAGTCTGATTCATTATGGTCATAGAGGTATTCACAGAGACTCCAATCAACCTTTTCTTTGGCCTTTGATAGTTCTTTTTTTTTCCATGGGATAAATTCCAACAAAACATTCTGTTATTGTATCTGATTATTCTTCTTTACTTCCAGAGGAGGATTCAATATCACTACTATTGCAATCAAAATATTGTGGAGAGTCCTTACCTTTATTGATCATTGAGTCTTAATATTCATCCATGATAGGAATGACTTATGTGTCTTGATTTTTTATTTGATACATCTTTTCTAACTTTATCCATAAGTCCTTGGTGGATGTGCATAGTCATATGATTGTCTTGATTGTATCTGATAATCCATTGAGAAGAATCTTCAATGCTACTTCATTGTTCTTTATTGCTCTTCTTTGGACTGTAATTTTGGATAGATTATTTGATGTAGTTAAGTCCCATGGCTTGCTTACTACTAAAATCCAAACTTCAGATCCTTTTGACTTCAGATATTGTTTCATATTTTCTCTCCATGACGAATAATATGTTTCATCGAATAAGGGAGCTTCAATTGCAGAGAGAACCATTTGTGCACCCATTTCTTCAGGATCGACCTTCCATTGTTTAAAGTGTGTTTGAAGGAACCTTGCTCTAATACCAATTCAAGAACACACCACCCACACTAAGAGGGGGGTGAATTAGTGTGTGGACTATTTTAGCAATTTATTTTCACAAGTTACTAATTAAAACATATTTGAACAAATTAAGAACAATCAAATCATAATTACAATGGACACAGAGACACCATATGTTTGTATAATCTTTTGTATAATTGATATGAACATAGTAATATGAATATATGTGAAAGAGAATTTTATTTAGTACCAACTAATTGTTTCAGCACCACGCGAAGTAAGGAGCACCAACCCCTCGAAGAGCACCAACTCTCAACCAAGACCCAACTTGGTGCAAGACCCATCTTGCTGATAGAACCCATTCTATCCAACTAGAGTTTATTCAACTCCAGTAGTAGTGATCCATTATAGAATAAATTCTATCTTATGATTCATAGGTATATCATAATACACTCATCACTTCATTTCATCTTCTCTCTATAATTCCTGTGTTCTTCACATTTTCTTTCCTCTGATATCTTCTTTCCATTTTCTTTCCTCTGATATCTTCTTTCCATTTTCTTTCTTCTCATATCTTCACATTTTCTTTTTGGAATCTACTTCAACTTTTTATCTTCAATTCTAGACTGCATAAACACTATCTTCCCACTAGGTTTTCTCGTTTATATAATCTTCAAACTGGTGTGAGATATAAAAAATCGTGTCCCTTTATTTGAACCATTGTACCTTTTCATTTAAAATGATAATTTAAACTCTAATTAGTATCATTTTTCCTTTTTTATTCATTATTCATGTTTTTCATGATTTAACTCTCTTTTAATCATGACTGTGTATCGATTAATTTTTGTCATGAGTTGATCAAAGACATGGATTGACTCATTAGATCGTACTCATGTTTTTGTTGCATTCTTGGTTCACCAACAGACCATATTCGATCATTTATCGATTCTCTATATTGTTCTAGTGTAACTCTCTGCCGAATGAAATCTGTATGAGGCACTCCCTTCAAACCATTTTCATATGACCAATGGCGTAGAACTATAGGCTTACAATTTAGGTGATGCATTACAATCTGGCCTTTCAAATCTCTTTACCATATGACCAATGACGGTGACCTCATGTTAGGTGAGATGAGCTATTGAGAGATTATTGATTCAATGGTCATGATTTCATTCTTCTGATGAGATGCACGTCTGTCGATATTTCGACACTTTTCTCATCGGGTCTTTGTGACATCCAACCTTTCAAAATTCTTGAATACGGTATCGCTGAGAATATCGGACGGTTCACATTTATCATGGAACTGGATGAATGGTCATAGTAAATCCTTACATCTATCCTTTTATTCTTTAATCTGATGGCCATGATGTAATCATGCATTGAGATGGATGGCTAATGGAATTTCGACACTTGGCCCATCGAGTATTTGTGACATCCAACTCTTCAAATCTCTTGAAAATGACATTGCCGAATGTATCAGATGGCTCACATTACATATTGGAACCAAATCCATGATTAGTGTTAATCCTTACACTCATACTTCATTGCTAAATCCGACGTCTATGACTTAATCAAGCATTGAAATGTAGAGACACCATTTACTCCGGGGCTCTGGACTCCGGAGATATCAAATCTCAAACAATTGTTTGCTCCTCAAGCATTTCATCCATAGTCTACGATCCAGTGATGCGTTCCCTCCTGTTGTGTAAGTCATCAATGGTGGACATCACTTATTGTTGGTTAATGCATCCACTTACACTATCCTTCAACTGTAGTAGATCGGCGATCAGGAATGCTCCCGAAGTGATCTTCAGATCGAACGTCTCGTGTCCACTTTGGGACTCTGACATTGGGGACTTCGAGACATTGGGAAAGTGCAGTGGTAAAAACTCCCAAAGAAAAAAATCTCAGAGTGACGTAACTACTTAAGTCCCTTGATGATGTGTCATGAGATGAGTAGCTACCACGTGTCACTCATATTTGTGATTTTCGCATACCCAAAATGCAAAATCAACTTGACACTTGTTAGTGTCTAATTATGCCATGTGTCACTTATGAAAAAATCTTGCTGACGTGGATCCTCGTGTGGCACATGCTCTTTTCCTGGATCTAACGGTTGTCCTAACTCCTGGTGTAATCTTAGATCAATGATTGAGAGCAACTTCAGGTTTTCTTCCTTCGGGATTTCGTAACTTTTGACATTTGAAACTCCCAAAGAAATTCTCCAGGAGTGACGTAACTCACTTACATGACTTGTTGACATGGCATGAACGAATTTCCTCTTGACACTTTTCATCATCTGATTATGCCATGTGTATTTTCCGATGTGGTCTATTGACATGGTTTGTCACATGTCCTTGCTGACATTGTCTACTGGCGTGGTCTTCTTACTATTGATGACGTAGGCTCTCAATATGAGTGTTACGTTTCTTAATCTCATGACTTCAGAACTTCAACCTTCAAGTGATTGTACATGTTCTCAACATCATTTCTCCGAAGTGGTCAGCATCGAAGTTGACCATCATCCTAATCCGATGGTTATCATTTATTGTCTATATCTAACATTCCTTATTCATTTCGGCCTTCGGGACTTCGGGTAATTCAACTTCTCTAGTTCCCAATTCTTCCAAAGTGAGATTCCCTGAAGTGTAACCTCCTTACCATTTTTAAATCAAACTGAATGTTGTTCGTTCGATCAAGATCTAGGATTGACAACTCGATATGTCTATGATGCAAATATTTTGGAAACTCTTATAGCTTATCCTATCCTTCCACTTTCATACGATCTGACGAATGATGGGAATTGGGTTTAATACGATGGTTGACGGGTATTCTTCTAATCAAAATATCAACCTCTTGATCAGATGGCTATTGAGGTTTCTAACTCTGATCAGACGGTTACTGAGATTACACTTTTCCTTTCAAATTTTAATCTCTGTGTTTGCTAATCCTCCTAAGATTTTATCGTAGGAACATTGTTGATCCTGTCGTGATCAACAATAATCACGAATTTATTCTACTACTTGATATATTGTGCAATGCACTCCTCCTTCTAAGCTTTGTTATTCAAACTATTCACTTCTCCTATTTTCTCCTCCTCTTGAGTTTGCGTTATCGATCTTTGCACACTATTTTACATCTTTCTACTAACTGATGTATTTGTTAACATCAATGACAATCTCATCTATGGCAATTCATCATCAACAACAGATCATCGACTGTTGACATCAATGAAAATATATCCAACATATCCAATGAAAGAAATTTATGTAACATGTCATGAATTTCTCCATACATGGGTTGATAAAGTTCATCCCATACACTCATGAGTTTGTTATATCTGATATTGTATACATGCATGTGTTGATTCATGAGTCAATTACTTTAGAGAATCCTTGAGATTTGGATCTATATTATCTTACTTTTAATGTATAAATATTGGTTATGAGAACCTTCACAAAGAGATATGTGATGATATCAAATTGTTGTAATTTCATACTGTTGTTCTGAGATTAATAAAAAAAAGTTACAGTTACTATTCAATTACAGGAGTCATGTTCTTTAGTTTTATAAGTTAAATTTTATAGCTTTCTTCCAACAATGTTCACCAAGCCAGGAGGCCCCTTTGAGGAGGACTGCATTGCTTATTTTTCTATTGGTATTTTTTTCATTTATCATTTGCGTGGATTGCATTTTCTATTCTTTCATTTCCTGAAGTTCATCAATTTTTGTTTTTAATTCACAAGAATACTAACGACAATATTATTGATTGAATAAATATTGTTATTTCAGTTACATGAAATCTCATTAATTCAATGATTGAAAGACTGAGATTTTTTTACAGTTAATGATCCAGTAGGTTGATGGTATCAAGTGTTTAAAATTGTTCATGTGATGTTATTAAGTCTTTTTACTTATTATTTTCATTCACTCTATTTTTCCTGTAGTTGAACAAAAACTATGTTTTTACAGCTAAAAAACAAACAATTTTTTTTTCCTACATAAACACTTAGATAGATTAGAATATAATACCTTCATATATTTTTCATGCACTTCATCAATTTACAATCCTTGGGTTGATTATTAAATGTAGAATATTTCACCTAATTGAATTGACTAACATTTCTAACACCATTTTTATCTATTGGGTATCCTTTAACAATCTCATTAATTTTCCTTTTAGTCCTGGAATCTAGTTGAAATATCCATGATTTCTCATTATTAATTATTGTAGGGCCTAGTCGACCTCACTGAATAGACCCTCCATTTTACTATCCAATTTGACTACAAAATTTGATCGGGAAGTCAATCAAACAAACAATTAGCATTGATTGACCAAAGAGTTAAGGAATGTAACCAAATAGTAACTATATATCACACATATATATACACTATCATGTAATGGAAATAAAAAGGTTGTTTTGGACATATATATAATAAAATATATTGATGGCTATCCCCCACTTATGTATGCTCTTCTATATGTCTATGTGTTCTTATATATAACACTACAATGTGTAATGGTCTGTGTAAGGATTTGTTGGAAACCTTCTCATACTTTCCCTTAGATTACAACATTGGTTCCATTGTTGGTTGTTCTATACTCTGGCATGAACAACAAAAATGTGCATAGATGCTAACTTTATAAGACATACGTGAATGGTGGGAGTGTAAAATTATCAATTACAATAAGAATTATGAAAGAATAAATTGAGTGATGCTCGTTGAACCACGTGTTCAATTCTTCTTCGAAACTCACGAATGATTTATGGAAGCCATTCTAGAAGCATTATTCACATATATCAATCAACCTAACATGTAGACCCACTTCTAATTAGCATTTGATGCACAATATCATAAATGGAGGAAGAATAAACTTAAATGATGGGTTGAGAGGATTATGGAATATTACATCAAAGATCAAGCAGTTGAAAAAAGAGAGTCATTCCAAACCATCAAGAACAAATTATATATGGAATTGTGCGACATATTCCTTTGCACCAACCCTTATTTGTTATTGGTTGTGGAGCCTGATTATCTTCATGATTCATAGGCATTTTTTTTCATCCATGTTTATACCCCATGAAGAATTTACACCTCGAAAGAATGTACACTCCTCCATGCGGGGGAGTGCATGGGGCACTTGCCTTGTAAATGTATATTGTAATTTCATAGTAAATATGGACTGTTCATTATAAGGTCGTAGATCGGATGATAGAATTTATGTTAGGGTTTTTTGTCCTAGAAGGAAACACTATTTTATGAGGGAAATGTATTATGACTATGTATCACTACCAATATTGTATTTTGACTGAGGAGACTATGAGAGAAAGAAGAGGAATTTATAGCAGTTATGCTATAGGTTGTATCCCTTCATTTGTTGGATAATAATAAATGAAGGACTTGAAAATTTCTCTTGTGGATGTAGCCCACACTGGGTGAACCACGTATATCTATGTCTCTATTGTATTGTGTATATTATTTGTTTTATTTATCTATTTGTTTCATTTTATTGCTCTCTTATCTTGGTTTTTCTAACAAATGGTATCAGAGCGAAAGGTAACTCATAGGAAAAGAGGGTTCCTGGTTCGAGTGGGAGAAATGGAAGCAGATGGAAAGTTTAGGGTCGAGAAATTTAATGGCCAAAAGTACCAATTATGGAATATGCAGATGGAAGATTATTTATATCAGGAGGATATATTCCTAGCATTGGCTGGAATAACAAAGAATTTGTTGGCCATGAAGGATGAAGAATGGGAGGTTCTTGATAGAAAGGCACTAGGAACGATACGACTGAGCCTGACAGTGTCGATGGATTTCCATATTTCAAAATAAAATACAACAAAGGAGTTGATGGATGCATTGGATAAATTTTATGAAAAAACCTCCATATCCAAGAAGGTATTTCTAATGAAAAGATGATTTAATATGAAGGTGTCAGAAGGTGGGTCTATCGCATAACATTTAAATCAATTTAATATGGTTACTAATCAACTAAGTTCTTTAGAAATGGACTTTCATGATGAGGTCAGGGTGCTTCTAATCTTGTGCTCATTGATAGAAAGATGGAATGGCTTGGTCATGGTTCTAAGTAACTTTGTCTCTGGTTCAAATACTCTAAAATTTGATGATGTTGTTGGTGTTATCCTTAGCGAGGAAATGTGACAGAAAAGCACAGGTGAGACATCAGGTAATGCATTAAAAATGGATAGTAGGGGAATACAAAAGGATAGAGAAAAGGGCTTAGGCAACCATGAGAATTATAGGAAGGGCAGATCCAAATCTAGACTTGGAAAAATAGAGTGTTGTGTTGGTTGTGGAGCCTGATTATTTTATTGATTCATATGTATTTGTTTTCAACTATGTTTATACCCCATGAAGAATTTTCATCCCAGACGAATGTACACTCCTCCATGCAGGGGAGTGCAAAGAGGGGTTACCCCCTCTGCAGGGTTCGGGGGACAGTGTTCCCCTATGGGGGTTCAGGGGCGAAGCCCCCAAAGGAAAAATTGCCTTGTAAATGTATATTTTAATTTCATTGTAAATCTGGATCATTCATTATAAGGTCACAAATATGACGGTAGAAGTTATATTAGGGGTATTTTCATTAGAAGTTGGCAACCCTGTTTTATGAGGGAAAATTATTGCGGCTATGCATCATTGCCATTATTGTATTCTAAGATAGGAGATTGTCAAATAAATAAGAGGAAGTTACATCGGGTGTGTTGTAGGTTGTATCCCTTCATTTGATCGATAATAATAAAACAAGGACCTGGAAATTTCTCTAACGAATGTAGCCCACACTGGGTGAACCACGCATATATGTGTCTCTATTGTATTATGTATCTTATGTGTTTTATTTTCGCATTTGTTTTATTTTATTTCTCTGCAATATTTTTTTTCTAACATGATGGAATTGTGGAAAGAAAGGACATATGGAGAAAGACTACAGAGCTCCAAAGAAACAAAGAGATGGACAACAAGAGAAAAATTAGGAAGCAAATGTAATGGGTGATGTGTAACAAGATTCTTTGATTCTTTATGTAGATAATATTTCTAAGCCTTGGGTAGTAGATTCAATGGCTTCATTTCATGCCAACCCATAGGAAACATTTTCTATATTATGTTGAAGGTGTTTTTGGACAGGTTCATTTGGGTGATGATGCACCATGAAACATTATTGGAATGGGAAAGGTAAAAATAAAGAAAAGGAATGGAAACCAATGGTTGTTGAAAGAGGTAAGGCATGTTCCATATCTAAGGAAAAATATAATTTTAATAGGGTAGTTTGTAAGTGAAGGTTGTATATCCATATTTACAGGTAAGGTGTGGAAGGTCACCAAAGGATCATTGGTGATTGAAAAAGGAGACAAGGTAGGTATAGTGTATTAATGCACTGGTAATACTAACTCTTCTATCACTTTAGATTCTATAGGAGTGGATATAGCACTATAGCCTCATAGGCTTGGACACATGAGTGAGAAGGGGATGCAGATACTTCACAAAAGAAATTTGTTGACAGATATTAAACAAATTGATTTGCATTTTTGTGAGAATTGTGTTTATGGAAAATGAAAGAGAGTTAGATTTCTCAGAGTTGGAAAAGAAAACAAGAGTGAAAGGTTAGATCTTGTGCATACAGATGTATGGGCAATAGATCAGGTATCATCTCTTGGTGGCTCTTTTTATTATGTTATTTTTATTGATTATGAAACTAGAAAAACTTGGGTTTATTGCATTCGACAAAAATATGATGTTTTTGATACTTTTAAGAAATGGAAAGCTTTGGTTGAGAATGAAACAAGAAAAAGGTTGAAGTGTCTCATATCAGACAATGGAGGTGAATATTGAAGCAAGGAGTTTGATTATTACCGTTCATACCATGGGATTTATAGAAAGAAGATAGATCCAGGAACACCACAAGAAAATGGTGTGTGATAAAGGATGAACAAGACAATCATGGAACATGCAAGGAGTATGAGATTGCATGTTGGTTTTCCCTTACAGTTATGGGCAAATTGTAGATATTGTTGTTTACTTAATAAATAGAGGAACTTCAAGCTCTTTGGATGGTATGATTCCAGAGGAGACATGGACAAGTTAAAAGGTTATTCCTTTTTGAAGACTTTCAGTTGTGAAGCATTTGTCAATATTGATAAAGAAAATAGAACAAAGCTTGAGAAAATATCTAAGAAGTGTACCTTTATTGGATACGGTGTAAATTATTTTGGTTATCGCTTATGGGATTATGAAAATCACAAAATCCTTAGGAGTAGAGATGTCATATTCAATGAGAAGTTCATGTACATAGATCAGTTGCAGGGAAAGAAACAAGAAAAACAAAAACCAGAATACACAGTGCTTGATGAGATCACTAAAAAAGAAATTTCAAAGGTACAAAAAAATCAAAATGTACAACAATAGTAGAAACAGGTACCTCAAAATCCCGCAAGTGTTGTTAAAATATCTACTAGGTTAAGTCGACCCCCTGAACGATACTCTCCTTCATTCTATTATTTATTGTTGACTAATTCTGGTGAACTAAAATGTTATGAAGAGGCAATGCAGGTAGACACTAAAAATAAGTGGGAGCAAGGAATGAAAGAGGAAATGGATTCCCTAGTAAATAACCAGACTTGAGATTTGGTCTAGTTTCCTATAGGAAAAAGAGAATTACATAATAAATTGGTTTACAAGTTAAAGGAAGAAGATGGAGGAAAAAATAAGTACAAGGATAGACTTGTTGTAAAGGGGTTTGCAAAAAAGAAAGGTATAGATTTGGATGAAATATTTTTTCTAGTTGTTAAAATGACTTCAATTAGGACTATTTTAAGTCTTGTAGTAGTAGAACATTTACATATTGAACAATTGTATGTAAAACTAATTTTTCTCCATGGAGATTTTGAGGAATAGATTTATATGCAGCAGCCACAAGGGTATGAGGTGAAAGAGAAGGAAAATTTGGTATGTAGGTTCAAGAAAATATTATATGGCCTAAAGCAAGCTCGAAGGAAGTGGTATTTGAAGTTTGACAGGTTTATGACAGAACAAGGTTATACTAGATGTCATTCTAATCACCGTGTTTATTTTAAAAGGCTAGAAAATGGAAGCTATATTTTCTTGTTATTGTATGTAGATGACATGCTTGTTGTAGGGTCTAATATGAAGGATATAAATGTTCTCAACAAGAAATTATCTAATTCATTCGCGATGAAGTATTTGAGTGTCGCAAATAAAATCCTTGGTATGATAATAACAAGAGACAGGAAAAATCGCAAATTGACATTGTTTCGGGGTGAGCACATAAAGAAGGTGTTAGATAGGTTTAGAATGTAGAATGAAAAACTAGTTAGTACACCTTTGGAAAACCATTTCAAATTAACTAAGGAAATCTGTCCGAAGATAGAGAAGGAGATAGAATACATGTTCAGGGTCTGTTATTCATCAGCAATTGGAAGCTTGATGTATGTGATGGTTTGCACAAGACCATATATTTCACATGTAGTGGGAGTTGTGAGCAAGTATATGGACAATCCAGGTAAAGAACATTCGGAGGCAGTAAAGTGGATTCTCAAGTATTTGAGAGGTACTACTACTCATGAATTATTTTTTGGAGCTGAATACACTTTTCTACATGAATATGTGGATTTAGATATTGCAAGTGATAAAGATAGTAGGAGGAGCACCACAGGGTATGGTTTTACCATTGGTGGAACAATAATAAGTTGGATTTCAAAAATGCAAAAGTTAGTTGCACTTTCAACAACATAAGAAAAGTATGTTGTTGCCACGGAGGCTGGTAAAGAAATGATTTTGTTATAGAGGTTTATGGAGGAATTGGGAAAGAAGCATGAGAATAATAGGTTTTGCTGTGACAATGAGAGTGTCATTCATCTTGCAAATAACTCAACCTTCCATTTGAATACTAAGCATATACAAATTAGGTACCATTTCATACGATCCATCTTGTAAGATGGACATTTGAAGTTGGAAAAGATACACACTAGACAGAATCCTGCAGACATGTTAACAAAGAGAGTAATCATGGATAAACTGAGTTCCTGCTCAATTTCAATTGGTATTCAAGCATGAAGGTGAAGAAGATAAATTTTCCAGGTCCAAGAAGGACCATAGTCCAACAGATACATCAGTGATGGAGTTGTTTAGATCAGTCTCCAAGTGGGAGATTGTTGGTTGTGGATCCTGACTATATTCATGATTCATAAGCCTTTGTTTCCAATCGTGTTTATACCCCATGAATACTTTACATCCCAGAAGAATGTACACTCCTCCACGTAATGGAGTGCAGGGTGGAATTTCCTTGTAAATGTATATTATAATTTCATATTAAATATGGACCATTCATTATAAGGTTCCAGATATGACGATAGAAGTTGTGTTAGGGTTTTTTTTCCTATAATGCAACCCTCTTTTATAAATGAAATGTATTTTTTCTATGTATCATTGCGAATACTGTATTCTGAGTGAGGAGACTGTGAGATAAATAAGAGGAAGTTACAACGAGTGTGTTTTAGGTTGTATACATTCATTTTTTGGATAATAATAAATGATGGACCTAGAAATTTCTCTAGTGGATGTAGCCCACACTAGGTAAACCATGTATATATGTGTCTCTATTTTATTGTGTATCTTCTATGCTTTATTTTTGCACTTGTTTTATTTATTGCTCCATGATCTTGTTTTTCTAAAAATTGTTGCGTAAACACCTCTTATATAAAGGACTCAACAACATTGTTAGGTACCGAAACCCTTTGAAAAATACTCTACCAAAATCCAATTGGAAAAAGAGACAAGAAGAGTAGGAAGTTTTCTTGGAAGCTAACTGCAAAGATACCATGGAAGCTTGGTATTATTTTTTAAAGAAATGACAGTACAAAAAATGACAATGGAAACCATCGACCATGAGTAATTCAATTCAACGTCATGGGGATGGATGATCCAAGGGACAATATAATTCGAACTCAAAGTTAAAGACAAATTTGAATTGAAGTCTTAACACACCCAAGTTTAAAAGTCCGAAAATCGAGAGAAATATAACTAATTCAAATGAGAAATTTGTGCATCGAACGAAGATCCATAAACCATCAACAAAAATTCAAAAAATAGAGTTGGATAAAAGGAAAAAGAAATAATAATATTTGAAAAATAAGAGGGATCTCCGAAAATCTCATAGAAAACTTACCCAGGCACAACAAAACATTGGAGAATCCCATGAGAGTGCCCCAATGAATCTCGGTAGGAATGGAAGCTTACAAATGAGTATGGAAACCGATGGATCCCAAAAAACCAATGACCAAGTCAACATGGAGATAGACAATTTGGGACCCACAATTCGACTTTCTGCTATAAGAGGTTCTAGCCCACGTATTGTAGACTTTCTCCAATAAAGACTTCACATAGATACATAGTCACAGCGAGTGTGGTGTTGAAATGAGAACAATAGTCAAATAAGAAATAGATTGTTAATTAAAGCACAAGAAAACAACGAAAGCCAACCATAAGATATAGTTCTTCATGTAAGAGATGTCATGGATTTTGTTCCCTGCAAAATCTATTTTTAGAAGATTCCAATTCAACAGATAGTGAAAACAAATCGTCACAGCCCTGTAGAGGAATGTTTGTTTAATATTTAGATAAAGATTTTTAGATAGACACTCAAATCCAAAGAAAAGAACATGCACAGTTATCAATTGAATTACTCGAGTTATAAATCCAGAACCTAACTCACTAAAGTAATATGACCTCTTAGGCGACCTCAACACAAACTCTTATAGCAGTTATTTTTTTGAAGAAACCTTCGAAAGAAAATATGGGTCTAAATTACATCCCAATTTACGAAGGTGATGAAGAACCTAAGAGGCAATATTAGTTCGTCTATGAGAAATTTTTGGATGTGGCCATGAGGAAAAACAAATGACACAATTTGGTTGCACCCTTCAATCCAAATCTCTTACTTGGTTTATGAATCATATAGACAGTCAACAATGCTCAAAGGAAGATCTAAGGAAAAAATTCCTCAAGTTATTCAAAAATAAAGACAATAGTCACTTGGTAGCACAAAAACTAAAATAAATCAAGCAAACTCCTAGAGAAATAGTATGAGAATACGATAAGAGTTTTAAATATTTATTAAGCCAAATCCCTTACACAATCGATGAAAAGTTGTCAGTATAATGGTATCTAGAAGGATTACTACAAAATATTAGAGTTCATGTCAGAATGTATGATATTTAGACATGTGGGGAGATATTGAAAAAATCTCAGTGAATCGAAATGTTTGATGAAGTTGCCTTCTCTTCAAAAAATTTTAAAGAAAGACTGGAAGAGAAGATCACAGAGCTACAACAATCAATAAAAAACTTGTTGATCACATGAAACAAACTCTAGTGTACAGTTTTCCCAAGCAAGGGACACACAAAGGATTACTACAAGTTCAATGATGTGCTAGACCAAACAATCAGACACATGCAGATTGAAGCATACTATGATATTTAATAAGCCTCAAAAAATTGCACAACAAGATACTTCCTACACAATATAAGGAATGAATGCCCCAAGTGGTGCCATATATGTGAAGAAAATAATCATTCCACTCAAGAATGTTATCTTAATGGAAATAATAGACCAAACATTCATTCAATATATCATACATAGGTGATCAAAAATCATGTCCACCAAGAAAATGGAAAGGGATATAGAGGATGAAGTCGAGGTGGTTATCAAGATCGAGGCAGAGGAAGAGGAAAATTTGGTATAGGACATGTAAGAGGATGCTACTATTTATTTAATTGTTGGAAAAATGATCATATCCACCCAAACTACCCAATCAAAGACAGAACCAACCTCAAGTTTTGTAACATTTGTGGAGGAGGAGATCATTCCCTAGAAGATTGTCTGATTGTACTAGAAAACATTTATGACAGAAAGAAATGTAAAGCTCTTCCACACAGTGTGAAAATAAGAGATTATGAATTCGAATAACCTTCATGTAGTAACATGTTTGGGAGCCAGTGAAGATATGCATCCATACCTAGCAATTCGATCAAGGAGATACCAGCATATATACTTCGATCCATATCGAGAAGACAAACTTATGTGGAAAGCAATGGAATTATTCAAAAATATCGACCAATATAAAATAAACAAGGGAGAATAAACAAACATTTTTTATACGACGTTAGACGAAATTCTGCAGATATCAAAAGCAAATAAATTGGTTAGTCATTTGATTGACCTACTGATTGTTCAAAGACAATATAAAGAAGACCAAATATATGTTAAAATTTTGTGCCATCTATCTCAAGAAAGACATAGAAACAACTTTTACCCACGAATCAACCTCAAAATCAATGGACATATGACCAAGAAAGTCATCGTCGATTTTGGATCTCAAGTAAGCATACTCCCAAAGGAAACATGGATTCGACTTAGAAAACCACTACTTCAATCAACCATGAATTTCCTAAAGCTAGAAGATCAAAGGTTCATTGAACCAATCAGTACCCTTATAAGTGTAATAACATCTTGTTGATGGCCAAAATTGACCATGATCAACATTAAGAATATCACCAGGTGAGGACCCTAATTAGACCCTTATCAGTTTGGTGTGGTAATTTTGACTGGTTAAATGGATCTAGTTACCATTTTCCTAAAACTAATATAAATTAAATGTTAATCCTAATATATCTAATCTAATTGTAAATCAAACTTCTACCTTCTAATGTATGATAATGCTTGATGTTATCAGCATGTAGAAGGAAAGGAATTACCTACTTGCAACATTCTTGTAAGAGGTAATCGTTAGGATTGGCTAAAATGAGGGATCTTTCAAAATACAATAATTATCTAAATGCAAATGCAATCTAATCTAACATGCAAACAATGAAATAAAATATAACCTATCTTAATTGAAAGGAGGAATAGTCCTACTCTCAACCAAGAGAAAGATGCAAAGAGAATGAAATAGAATTGAACCTAAGATTAAAATGAGCTAACAAATCAAAGAAATAGTTCACATGATTTTCTAACTATTCAAGCAGATATGCATATACAATTATCTGATAAATAGTCATTAGAGCCTTGTATGCATATACTTCGATTCAATGTCACAATGATTGCAGTCAACATAAAATGGTACATGCCATACTACAGAAATAGTTCTTGTAGAATAACAATAATTAGCATCAAACAAATATGACATTAAACTGATAGATAACTAGCAGCTAACAAACATAAGTATACAATATTCAATATTAATATATCCCTTCTCAACCTGCAAAGATAGATTTACAATAGTTTTAGATAAGCATAAATCGTTCAGATTTAACAACAGTGCTAAATTCACAATTATACTTATTTCAAACAGAATATAAATAAAACTAAATAGAATATTTATTCCATACTCAAAACTGAAGAGTGGTGTCCAAAATGATTACAGAATAAAGATCTGTGTGATCTGGTCCAAAAGATAACCAATGTTCTACAAAACAAGTACCCCCCTTACAATAGTGCAAAGAGTTTTCTTCTCTTGCAAAAAATTCAATCGCCCCCCATTATTACCTTAACTTTATGCTTCTTTATAGAACTTTAGAGTTAGTTTTTCTCTCCTTCATATTAGCATTCAAATCTTCTCCAATTCCAATTTTTAAGGCTTCAAATCCTATAATCCAAACAAACAAATATGATTTTATTAAAATGAAATCAAACCAATTCTAAACTACTTTTTTTTAAATCTAATTACGTGGCTTGGTTGGCAACAAAAACATTGGCATTTTGGTAGAATTTTGAATGGAATTTATAAGTGAAACATTGAGGGTAGAATACTGCAATTTTACACTGCCTCCCACGGAATTTAATAGTGTCTCTTTTAATATTCTATAGTATGTGCAACAAACCTTAAGTCGTGCAACCAAAATGTATGAAAAAAAATTTACATCCATGTGACGCACTAGTGTGATAATCCAGTGATAACTCGGTGATCTATCATCCTTCACTGCGGTGATGCTTCATAACTAACCCCTAGTGTGATAATATTCTTTCGAATGATTTTAATGAGAAGAACTTTGACAGTTCCATAAATATTTCCGCCACAGCGAATTCCAAGACACTACATCGACAACCAGGTTTTCGGTGGTTTTGTGAGATCACTCACCGTTTTCCTGGAAATAAAGCTCGAAGTTCACCTCCTATGAACTGGTGGAAATTTTCAACTTTGTCTTTGACCAAGCATTGCACCCTGTGGAGATAAAGAATTGCAACTGAATGGATTATTTTTGGCATATTTGGAAATCATAGTCCAGTTGCATGTCTATGGAGAAATGATCAATGGATATTCCTTTAACAACTTCATGGTTTCTACATCATGAAAACCTGGAAAAGGAATAGGTGATGGAGTTTAAAGATTACAACCTATCTTTGATGATCTGCGATGTCACAAAGATTTATTTAACATGGCGATTTATGCCAATGATCTCCTTCTTTGGTCTCGGACTGACTCTATGAACTTCCATATTTTCTAGAATCAAATACGCTCATTCACAACCTGCAATCCCAACAAATCAATTACAAAAATGAAATTAAATCTTGCCAAAATTCAATTATGATAAAATTAGGAATAAAACAAAAAAAACTTAAAACTTAAAAATAAAAATTAAATGCAACTAAATCTTAATAATAAAATAAAACTATATTCTAATATGATTTATTTTAAAAAACAAAACTAATAACTAAAAATTAGAAGTAAAATCTTAACGAAAACAAAGTAAACTGAGTAAAATGAAAACTAAACTAAACCAATTCTAAGAAACAACTAGACTAAAACTAAATTAAACTAAAGTTAAAACTAATTATATTTTAAAAGAATGGCTCCAATATTAATTATATTTTAAAAGAATGGCTACAATATTTACGATTATGTAGTTAAACTAAATTACAACTAAAGTAAAAGTTTAAAACTAAAATAAAACTCAAAAAATGAATAAAAACTAAACTAAAAAGTAATAAAATATTTCAACCTAACTACAAACTAAAAGTAAACTAAATAAACTCAATAGAAGAAGTAAAATGTAAACTGGCATGAATTCATGGTGAAACACTCCCTCTTTTGAATTCGTGATCTTTTCAACGATCTGATGTAGTAGTATTGTTACTGTATTTTACTTGCCAAGAAATGGAAATGAATTACCTCTTACTCAGCATTCAATAGTGCATAAAATCTCTATTGCTATGCAATTTGGTTTTGATCTTCTGGCCTTTTGATTTACCTCTGAATAACTCGAGCTCTCCGATCAATAGGACTGTGATAGCTTTCCAAAGTAAATTTGTGGTATTCTAGAATTTATCATGTAATCTACATGCATTAATAATCGATATATTTTCATTATTTGTGAACTATTTAGATTTTGGATATCAAGTAAACATACTCTCAAGGGAAACATGGATTCGACCTCGAAAATCATTGCTTCAACCAACCATGAATTTCTTAAAGGTAACAAACTAGAGGTTCATTGAACCAATTGATACCCTTAGAAGATTAATAACATCTATAATGGGAATACTGACGAGATTCGATTTCAAATTTATCAATCTTGTCGAAGGCATCCTTGTCTATCCCTCATTAGTAAATAGACCTCCGGGAAGAACCATGCGAGCTATGATCTCCCTCGAAAGAGATAGGATTAAATTGAAAGGAAGTGGAAGAAAAATCATAATTTCATTGGATCCAAAGAAAGGAAAACCTTGGGTCGAAACATGGGATGAAGCTCATGAAGCCCAAGGACTATGTCAAGTAATAAATGAGCAAGGAAACAATGTTGAGTCAAACAGTGAAGGTGAAATCCTAGTTGGATCCCCTTATACATAGGATAAAATTCATATACAAAATTGTACAACTAGAAAATGGATAATTATGAAGCTGAAGAAAAAGAATGTTGGTCAGTAGAATCCATACCAATAACAAGATCCAAATCATGATTCTCAGTACAATTTGTACATATTGAGGATGAAAGAAAACTAAAGAAAACTCTGACACTCATTCCATATCATATAAAATAAAGGAAAAACTTGTGG
The DNA here is from genome assembly GCA_032191745.1 of Picea mariana. Lineage (NCBI taxonomy): Eukaryota > Viridiplantae > Streptophyta > Pinopsida > Pinales > Pinaceae > Picea > Picea mariana. The sequence continues at coordinate 669,851 of JASDQU010101103.1, forward strand.
TTGAGTGAAAGGAACTCTTTGTTGGTGCATGTCGACGAAGTGTCCAAGTCAGTTGGAGAATAGGGGAGAATTCAAAGTACAGTCAAGTCCTTCACAATTCAAGTTGCCCTATGGTGGGAAACACATGCACCTTGACTACATACATGGAACACTTCCACTCTATACTTTGTAGAAATATTTGTGGGGAGACAATTATCAACAAACCTCGACATCCCAACATTCAAATATGGGTTCGACCCAATTGCTAACATTCAACAATGTGAGAAGTAATGGAGAAAGAAGGATATCAGGAGGAAAGAGTATGGCTACACAAGTTTCCAAATACATTAGTTGACATACCACATAAATTGTGTAAGATCAAGGAAGAATCCGGGCATACATTCGACTAGAATGTAATTAAAAGTAACTTTATTAAGGACTTAGAATTCAGATTAGAGGAGGCAAGCAACAACAAATGAAATGGAAATTTGTTTAAAGTAATCAAGTCCTAAATGAAGGAAGAAAAAGGGAAAAATCAAACAAAAAGAGAAGATAAGTAGGATTAAGAAAAAACTAATTAGAGTAACTAATAAGTTAGTTACCATATTTAGGTATAGAAAAATTGTTCACTGAATACAGGATATACAATCACTACATTACTTCTCTTCAAATAAAATATTTCATCTAAATTAGGGAAACATAACTATGACTTTATCCTAAATAAATTAAATTGACGATAGGTTGATTTTCAATCTTACATTCAACCTCAATCATGTTTGATTGACAGTATGCATGTCGATTCCCCAAGGTTACATATATTCTTCGGATGTTTTGTAACATCCTTCTCTAGTGAGTACACTTTTATTGACTTAATCTTTGAGGACACATGCATGCAAGTGATCCAGTTATGGTACATTGTGATTTCAATTCGATTATGGATTATACATGATGATGATGATGTGTTGTGACTTATTATTATTTGATGTATATATATTGCCATATGCTATTGATGAGTTTTCTTGAGTGTGCAGGATACATGACAGGTTATGGATGTTGATGGCATCAATGGACTTTTTTGGACTCCAAATTGATTCAGGGAGTGAAATGTATTTTGATTAAGTATTTCATTTACACACTTGTGACATATGATTGATTATAATATGATTTATGTATATGTATTATTGACATGGTTTTTATCAGTGGATGCAAGCTTGGTGATGCTTGCTAATCCGACTCACACAAGGAGTAGAGGGGCCATGCACAGAAACCATACATTGAGGGAGAGGTGTGGCAACATACCTATCATATTCTACTAGCACTCCCACCATAGCTGAATGGTAGGTTAATTATTACCTGTTTTGATAGGTCCACAATGTCATGAGGGCAGACTAATACAGTCACACAAATATTTCTAAGGGGCGCACAATAAGAAAGAATCATTATTCCTTAGAAACCCGTTCTTTCTCACAAGATCGAATGAATGTAGTGTTGACTACAAGGGTCAGAAAAAATTATAAGACAATTTTGAGGTGAGTGAAACACTTGGAGAATGGATGTGCATCTTGAAGGGCACATCATCTAGTTAAAAACTTGAACCAATAAATCTAAGTGGCCTAGAAAAAATTTAAATTATTAGACCTTGTTGGAATAAAATAATTACTTAAAATCGTAAATTATTAAATATAAAGTCACATAAAAGTCTAAGCCTAAGTCTAAGACTAAGTCTAATTATAAATTTAATTAAAGGAATTAATGAATTATGACATAATTCAAAAGATGGGAGAATAATGAAACTCTAGGGAAAAGGGGAATAAAATCTAAGGATTGGATAAAATGCACATGTGTGCATGAAATTAATAAAATAGATTTTTAAAATAGAAAGAAATAAAATATGAGAGAATAGGTGTATACATAGAGTAATATTTAGAGTCAAGCTACCACTAAGTCTAACTAGAAGAAGACTTCTAATCAAACTCTAACTATGATCTAGTTAGGAGACACTCATTAAATGAGATTTAGGGGAACAAAGGGGAAACTAAGAGAGAAAATAGGAACACTTTGGGGAATGTGAGTGAAATTGTCTTTTAAAATAAAATAAAAATTATAATTACATGTGAAACTTGGGGAGATTTTGATAAGTGAGTGGGTGAATAATCATAATTAATTTAATCTAAAAAGTTAATTATTTGTGCATGAGGACATGTGTGAGTGAGGAAATTTGTCTAAAACAAATGGTGTAGAAGGAAAATGGATCTAAATTATTCTTGGTAAGGTTATGCTGCCAAAATTATTGTGGATTTTGTTTTACTTGTGAGAGTTGGGATACCAAGATTGAAGAAGGAGTGCAAGCTCTTCCTTGTGAAGCATGCCTTGGAGCTATTGTTTGTTGGTTTCTTGTGTGTGGACCCTTTGCGGCTCGGGGGGATAAAGGGGAATAAGAGTACCCCTAGCATTGGCTAGGAGGTACCGGTGAAGTCCTTCGATTAGCAAGTGAAAGGAGGAATCCTTGCATAATATCTGGTTCGAAGATTGTCTTTAATAACATCATAATATCGGTCACGTTATTGTAAATTGTTGATCATAAAATATTGGTTTGGATGTTGAATGTGTTGGAAAAGAATTGTATTAGGACAGTTTCTGACTTTTTTGAAATACAATTCATAAATCTCGTAACAATGAGAAGACAAGAAATTTATATATGTATAATTCAAATAGAATTTATATGGAAAATTGTGTATATCCTATTAGCAGTGTGAAGTTATAAAGTTTGTATTGTTAGATAAATAATTTTCATAAATCACAATTTACAATTCAAACTATGTATGGTATTGTGGACTGGAAATTGATCTCTTTCGAGTTATGAAAATTATATTTAGGTTGAAGGTTTTCTAATATAAAAATTTTCAATCAAATTTAACACATGATTAATGGATAAGTTAGTCCATTACCGTCGGTTGAAGATATAGAAATATTGTGAATGCTCTTAATCCACCCTAGATAAATTTTGTTAAAATTGTAGTGTACTTGATGTAGTCATTATTATATATATATATATATATATATATATATATATATATATATATATATATATATATATATATATATATATAATATCTTTGTAATACCCCTAGGCCGAACCCCAATGGTAAATGTAAATGAAAATGTACTTAAGCTGGTGAGAAGTTTGATATCATTTCATATGCACCTTCCATGATATAGTGTGCACATGCACTGCACACTAAAATGATGAAGTGTGCACATTCTAGGATACCATGTGCAACAAACTTAAGTGTGTGTGATTTTAAGCCCAATGAGCCTTTGTGTATATGTTGTGTTTTATAGGCTGGTGAGCCAATTATTATAAACTAGGAGGATTATGAGTTGAATTATGCTGGAAAGCCTAGATTCTAAAGGCTAATGAGTATATTTTTGTATATATCTTATCATTAATATAATACATCATTGTGTGTAGACTGACCATGATAAAAGAGTATGGGGGACTAAAATCCACTAGTTAGGGGAAGGGGGGAATAAACGTTAAAGATAAGGGGCTAAGCTAGGGAGATTAAGCCAAAAATGAATATTATATTAATATTCCTTAAAGTATAAAGTATGGATAATTATTTTATCCTAAGTTCTATAGATGGGAAAAAGTGGGCCAAAGTGGCTCCCAAAATATCAAGTGTCAAGTTGGGAACATGCATACATGTATAGTTTTGACTTGGTGCATTTTTCAAGTCATTCATTCATTCCATGATCATTCACTCAATCATGTGTCTATCCTCCGTACCTTTTAGTTACTATCATTGTACCTATACCCCTACCCGTACCCATACTAGTACCCGTACTTGTACCTAATTATCTTGGGAGTTCGACTGAAGAGGCGGGTTGTCAGGCCCATGAGAAATTTCTCTCTAGGTGAGAGAATTGTTGGGAATTGATTTCCTCAAGGTGTTAAACTAGAACTACAGGGATATGAGACTTCCTATTCGGCCTGTTTTTGAAGCCTCAGAAAGAAAGAGGGGAAGTCAAGGGACTATTGAGAAAATAAGGGGTACACTTTGTTGAAAAGTCAACAAGAAATGCGTCTAATTTATTTTTCCCTTAAATAAATTGGACAATAAATATTAGTCTATTATCTCATAATTACTTGAAATAGTTAACTGAAATGGCAAATCAGTTAGCTATAGGAAATTCGAGTTAAAAGGTTGACTGGTGGGACATGAAAGTCAAATTAGTTGTAACTAAGTGACTTGAAGTTGTAACAGAGTTATAAGTGTATTTATATGAGTTGTGAAGCAGTTTAACTCAGTTAAGTGAGTTAAGCTCAGTTCTACTAGTTGTAACTAAACTTACACTAGTGAGGGTTCAGTGAATTAATTATTAATTATTTCACAATCAGTGATCTCACATGCAACTAAAGATTTACCAATGTTAACTACATGCATGTCAGATCCAGTGGGGACCCAATTGAGATAACAGGTGAAAGGGATAGTTTGGCTATAAGTTGTGATTTGAGTGAAGTGGACTCATGAAATCACACACATAGTGGATGTTACCATGACAAATGCACATCCTAGGCAAGAGGCAATTTGAATTGATTTGTAGGTTTTCTAATGTGGGGATTGTGCAGAGGAGGCGGGTTGTCTATAGGTAGAGAATTGGCACATGTATTTGTTGATTTTTGTATGACAGTGTGAGAATATTGTATTGTACTGAGAGCTCTTGGATTTCATTTTTGGAAGAGATTGTTTCATGATCCATGATATACATAATATATGATAGTGGGGTTTTTAGCTTTATGCTTTCCCATAAAAACATCTATGTTATGTGTGATTGATCTTTCTTCTTGATATTGCAATTGGAGATCGTGTTTTAAATTCTGCAAGAATATTTGTAGAAGTGATTATGTATTTAACAGTGTGGCATATAATTGTTAGATCAGGAGAATCCAGGAAATACATAATTTGTATAAAAATTTCTGCATGGTATCATAGTGCAGAAGATTGCAAAAGATGAGTTTGTGATTGGATAGAATTCGAATTTGCAAAAAGACTTTCTTGGTGCTACAGCTGATTCAAGATCGAACTGGCTTTCAATGGCTTGAGGTTAGAGTATTCACTCGAGGGTAGCTCGAACTACATTTCTTGGAAGGATGGGATGGAGGTAGTATTTGAAGACAATGGCTTGAAGGAATTCATTGATAAATATCTTCCTAAGACAGAGGCTGCAGAGGCTGCAAATATTGATGCATGGCAAAAAAATTGTGGTAAATGAGATGAGGATTCTATTGGAGGGAGTACGAGACCACATTGTCTCAAGCCTCCATGGGAAAGCCACACCACATGCAATGTGGAAGACTTTGATGGATCTATTCCAAAATAGCAACGACCATAGGAAATTGGAGCTTAAAGATAAACTCAGGAAGTTCAAGATGGAGAAGGGCGACTCCATTCCAAAATATCTCATGAATTTTGTCCAATGTTGGGATGAGATGGGGAGTGTGGGAATAACAATTGTTGATGATGATTTGGTGAGATTGTCTCTCCTAGGACTTCCCAAGAGTTGGCATAGTTATCAAGAATCTATCAATGGAAGGGAAAAATTTCCATATTGGGAATGACTATGGTCGGATCTAGTGCAGGAGGAGTTCATGCGGAACACCAGAGATGGATCTTCATCAAAGCATGATGATGAAGAGGATTGTTCTTTGGCTACCAAGGAAAGTAAAGGGAAGGGGAACAAATTCCATTCAAAATATGTGTCTAAAGTCAAGAAGATGGATTTGTCCAAAGTGAAGTGTTTTCACTATCATGAACATGGGCATCTTGCTACTAACTATCCACAGAAAAAGAAGAACAAGAAGGTTGTTGGAGCTGCAACTAGTGAGGCCCTTGCCTCGCAATTTGAACTTGATTTCTCTTTGATCGCATGCATGAAATCAAGTGCATTGGGATCGGTGTGGTATTTGGATAGTGGCGCTTCCTTCCAGATGATGACAGATAAGGAGTTTTTCAGTGACTTGGAGGAGAGATATCTCAAAATGCATATTTATATGGGAGACAATGGATGATACAGTGCCACTGGCACTGGTACCATTTCCTTTCATAGGGATTCAGGTAAACCATTTCAATTGAAAAATGTTATGCGTGTTCTAGGTGTGAATAAAAACCATGTCTCATTCACAATGTTGGAGGACAGAGGCTATGAAATTGTTTTTAGTGGTGGAAAATCTTTTCTTCGACATAAACAATGGGTCAAGTCAAGATGTTAGGGATTAGAGTTAAGAATCTCTACATGCTGGAGGTAGATGGTTGCACTTCCATGATGGGCAAGGCAGAAAAAGTGGTGAGTCGGTATGAGGGAGAATTATGGCATAGGCAATTGAGCCATCTTCATCATCGAGCCTTGAAGATCATGCAACAAATATCTATTGAACTTCCAATGGGAACACTTGCTCAATTAGATCAGTGCAAGGGTTTCACCATGGGGAAGTATGTAAAGACCACCTTTCATGAAAAGGAGAAATGTGCTTCGGTGATCCTGGAGAGAGTTCACACAGACATGTGTGGACCATTCTCGATTGCTTCAACATCAAAACATAGGTATTATGTTATTTTTTTTTATGAATTTTCTCGTAAATGTTGGATATTCTTCATGCAAAAGAAGGATCAAACATTCTCAAAGTTATGTGAGTTTAAAGCATTGGTGGAGAAAGAGTCAGGGAAGCAAGTGAAGGCTCTAAGGAGCGATAATGGTGGAGAGTACATCTATAACGAATTCAAAGACTTCTTCAGCAAAGAAGGAATTTGAAGAGAATTCATAGTGCCTCATAACCCACAGCAAAATGGGGTCGCGGAGAGGAAGAACAAAACGATCATGGGTGCAGCACGAGCGATGTTGCATGATCAGGGCCTACTAATGCATTTGTGGGAGGAAGCATGCAATACTGCAGCTTATGTGAAAAATCGTTGTCCTCATAGAGTACTTGGCTTGAGTACACCTGAAGAAGCTTTCACTGGTAAGAAGCCTAATGTTTATTATTTTAAGATTTTTGGATCATCTGTTTATGTGCATGTGACCAAGGATTCCAGGAAGAAGATGAAACTGACTGCTGAAGTTGGGATATTTGTGGGGTACACAAAAAAACCCCATAATTATCGTGTGTATTTTCCTAACAGTAATATGACTGTTATGCGACAGGATATAAAATTTGATGAGGGGAAAGCCATGCGATTGTCGCTTGAGAGGGATCTAGACTTGCATGCAGAGGAACAACTGCTGGTTCCAAAAGATGAGTCTCAAGATGTGGATCAGCCACATGAGGAGATTCGTGGAGTGGAGGAAACCACTCAAGAAGCACCATCCATCAGTAATGGAAGAAACTACACCACAAAAGTTGATATATTGAGACTAGATGTTGCATAGAATGTAGGAGCCCCTACTTCACAGTGCAGACAGAGACAATCTCCTGATTGATTTACTAGATACATGTCTTTCATGAGAAAATTTATTGTGACTAAACCATCTTCCTTTCAGGAAGCAGTGCAGGATCCCACTTGGGTTGATGCAATGGTGGAGGAGTATGACTCCATTGTCACAAACAGTGCATGGGAAATTGTCCCAAGATCGGTTGACAAATCAATGGTAGGTTCGAGATGGATCTACTAAAGATTTACCATTGTTGACTACATGCATGTCAGATCCAGTGCATACCCGGTTGAGATAACAGGTGAAAGGGACAGTTTGGCTATAAATTGTGATTTGAGAGAAGTGCACTCATGCAATAACACACACAGTGGATGTTACCATGAAGAATGTGCAACCTATGCAAGAGGCAATTCAAATTCATTTGTAGGTTTTCCATTGCAGGGATTGCACAGAGGAGGCAGACTCTCTAGAGGCAGAGAATTGGCACATGTATTTGTTGATTTTTGTATGACAATGTGAGACGATTGTATTGTACTAAGATCTCTTGGATTATAGTTTTGTATGAGATTATTTCATGATCCATGATATACATAATATATCATAGTGGGGTTTTTAGCTTTATGCTTTTCCAGAAAAAACATCTGTGTTATGTGTGATTGATCTTTCTTTTTGATATTGCAATTGGAGATTGTGTTTTAAATTCCGCAAGAATATTTGTAGAAGAAATTATGTATTTAAAAGTGGCATGTAATTGTTAGATCAGGAGAATCCAAGCAATACATAATTTTTATTAAAATTTCTACATGGTATCAGAGCACAGAAGATTGCAAAAGTTGAGTTTGTGATTGGATAGAATTTGAATTTGCAGAAAGACTTTCTTGGTGCTACAATTGATTCAAGATCGAAATGGATTTCAATGGCTTGAGGTTAGAGTATGCTCTTGAGGGAATATCGAAGTACATTTTGGAAGGATAGGATGGAATCAGTACTCGAAGACAATGGCTTGAAGGAATTCATTGATAAAGATGTTCCTAAGCCAGATGTTGCAGATGCTGCAAATCTTGATGCATGGAAAAAGAAAGTGGCAAAGGCGAGGAGGATTCTGTTGGAAGGAGTACGAAACCACATTGTCTCAAGCCTCCATGGGAAAGCCACACCACTTTCAATGTGGAAGACTTTGACAGATCTATTCCAAAATAGCAGCGACCATAGGAAATTGGTGCTCAAAGATAAACTCAAGAAGATCAAGATGGAGAAGGGCGACTCCATTCCAAAATATCTCACGAAGTTTGTCCAATGTCGGGATGCGCTGAGGAGTGTGGGAATAACAGTTGTTGATGATGATTTGGTGAGATTGTCTCTCCTAGGACTTCCCAAGAGTTGGCATAGTTATCAATACTTTTTCAATAGAAGGGGAAAATTTCCAGATTGGGAACGACTATGGTCGGATCTAGTGTAGGAGGATTTCAGGTGGAACACTAGAGATGGATCTTCATGAAAGCATGATGATGAAGAGGATTGTGCTTTGGCTGTCAAGGCAAGGAAATGGAAGGGGAAGAAATTCCATTCAAAATCCGAGTCTAAAGTCAAAAAGTTGGATTTTTCCAAAGTGAAGTGTTTGCACTATCACAAACATGAGCATCTCGCTACTAATTGTCCACAGAAGAGGAAGAACAAGAAGGTTTATGGAGCTGCAGTTGGTGAGGCCCTTGCCTCACAATTTGAACTTGATTTCTCTTTGATCGCATGTATGGCATCAAGTGCATCAGGATCAATGTGGTATTTGGATAGTGGTGCTTCCTTCCACATGACGGGAGATAAGGAGTTTTTTAGTGACTTGGAGGAGAGAGATATCAAAATGCATATAGATATGGGTGATGATGGACGATACAGTGCGATTGGCATTGGTAGAATTAACTTTCAGAGGGAGTCAAGTAAACCATTTCAATTGAAAAATGTTATGCATGTTATAGGTCTGAATAAAAACCTAGTCTCAATCACAATGTTGGAGGACAAAGGCTATGATGTTGTTTTGGAAAATATTTTTTGCGACATAAACAATGGGTTAAATCAAGAGGACTGAGATTCGAGTTAAGAATATCTACATACTAGAGGTAGATGGTTGTGCTTCGATGATGGGAAAGGTATAAAAATTGGTGAGCTAGGATGAGGGTGAATTATGGCACAGGTGATTGGGCCATCTTCATCATGGAGCCTTGAAGATCATGCAACAAATATCTATTGAACTTCCAGTGGGAACACTTGCTTAGTTAGATCAGTGAAACGGTTGCACCATGGGTAGTATGTAAATTCCACGTTTCATGAAAAGTAGAACCATGCTTCGGTGATCTTGGAGAGAGTTCACACAGATGTGTGTGGACCATTCTCAGTTTCTTCAACATCAAAACATAGGTATTATGTTATTTTTGTTGATGAATTTTCTCGTAAATGTTGGGTCTTCTTCCTATAGAAGAAGGATCAAACATTCTCAAAGTTATGTGAGTTTAAAGCATTGGTGGAGAAAGTGTCAGGGAAGCAAGTGAAGGCTCTAAGGATCAATAATGGTGGAGAGTACATCTCTAAAGAATTCAAAGACTTCTGCAGAAACGAAGGAATTCGAAGAGAACTCATAGCGCCTCATAACCCACAACAAAATGGGGTCACAGAGAGGAAGAACATAATGATCGTGGGTGCAACACGAGCAATGTTGCATGATCAGGGCCTACCAATGCATTTGTGGGTGGAAGCATGCAATACTGTGGTTTATGTGCAAAACCGTTGTCCTCATAGAGTACTTGGCATGAGTACACCTGAAGAAGCTTTCACTGGTAAGAAACCTGACGTTTCTCATTATAAGATTTTTGGCTCATCTGTTTATGTGCATGTGACCAAGGATGCTAGGAAGAAGATGGAACTGACTGCTGAAGTTGGGATATTTGTGGGTTGCACAAAAACACCCCATACTTATCGTTTTTATTTGACTAATAGTGAGATGACTATTATGGGACAAGATATAAAATTTGATGAGGGGAAAGCCATGCGGTTGTTGCTTGAGAGGGAGCTAGACTTGCATGCAGAGGAGGAACTGCTGGTTCTGAAAGGTGAGTCTCAAGATCTGGATCAACCACATGAGGAGGTTCATGGAGTGGAGGAAACCACTCAAGAACAACCATCCATAAAATGGTAGAAAACACAACACAAAAGTTAATAGGTTGAGACTAGATGTTGCACGGAATGTAGGATCTCCTACTTCACAGCGTAGATAGAGATAGTCTGCTAATTGATTTACTGGATACATGGATCTCATGAGAAAATGTATTTTGAATGAACCATCTTCCTTTTAGGAAGAAGTGAAGGATCCCACTTGGGTTGATGCAATGGTGGAGGAGTATGACTCCATTGTCAAAAATAGTGCATGGGAAATTGTCCCAAGACCGGTTGACAAATTAGTGGTTGGTTCGAGATGGATCTACAAGGGTAAGATTTTAATCATTGTTCTTTATGTTGATGATTTAATACTGACTAGTAATGAGCAGTTGATACACTCATGTAAGGAGGACCTTGCAAAGGAGTTTGAGATGAAGGATTTGGGCCTTCTTCATTATTTCCTTGGATTGAAAATATGGCAGCCAAATGGTGAACCTTTTATGTCTCAAGGAAAGTATGGAAGGGAGATACTGGTTATGTTTCACATGGAGGGTTGAAACCCCATGGATACTCCTTTTCCAAGAAACTAGAGGAAAGAGGATGCTACTTCTATAGAGGTAGTGGATGCTACTGTCTATCGACAGTTAGTGGGTTCACTAATGTATCTAGTGAACATGAGACTGAACATTTGCTATGAGGTTAACCATCTGAGTCAAGCAATGGTTAAGCCTACCAAGCTCTTTTGGAAGGCAGGTAAGCATGTCTTGAGATACCTGAGGGGCACATCTGAGTACGGATTATGGTATAGACAGACGAATGAGGTAAAGTTTCATGGATTCACGGATGCAAATTGGGCGAGCAGCCCAACGGACAGAAAAATCACATCAGGCGGGATCTTTAGTATCGGATCTACAATTGTTTCTTGGCACAGCAGGAAACAAATATCTGTGGCACTCAGTTCAGTGGAAGAGGAATACATGGCAGAGATTCAAGATGCATGTGAGGCTATCTGGATATCTTGGTTGGTTTGTTTGATTCTCACTTAGATCTGACAATGATTCATTCTGATAATCAGAGTTGGATTAAACTCTCAATTAATCTTGTGTTTCATGATATATCTAAGCATATAGATATCTGGTATCATTATATCAAAGATTGTGTGCAGCGGAATATCATGTTGCTTCCTTACATTCCTATGAAACATCAGGATGCAGACATTCTGACAAAGGCGCTCACCAGGAGCAAATTTGAATACCATAGAGACAAGATTGGGGTGAAGGATAATCCCTTTCTTGTTGAGAGGGAGTGTTGAAAAGTCAACAAGAAATGTGTGTCAAATTTATTTTTCCCTTAAATAAATTGGACAATAAATATTAATCTATTATCTCATAATTACTTGAAATAGTTAATTGAAATGGTAAATCAGTTAGCTATAGGAAATTTGAGTTCAAAGGTTGACTGGTGGGACATGGAAGTCAAATTAGTTGTAACTAAGTGACTTGAAGTTGTAACGGAGTTCTAAGTGTAGTTATGTGAGTTGTGAAGTATTTTAACTCAATTAAGTGAGTTAAGCTCAATTGTACTAGTTGTAACTGAACTTACACTAGTGAGAGTTTAGTGAATTAATTATTAATTAATTCACAATCAGTGATCTCACATACAACTGAAGATTTACCATTGTTAACTACATGCATGTCAGATCCATTGGAGACCCAACTGAGATAACAGGTGAAAGGGACAGTTTGTCTATCAATTGTGATTTGAGTGAAGTGCACTCATGCAATCACACACATAGTGGATGTGCCCATGAGCAATGCACAACCTAGGCAAGAGGAAATTCAAATTCATTTATAGGTTTTCCATTGCAGGGATTGCGCAGAGGAGGCAGGTTTTTTGGAGGCATAGAAATGGCACATGTATTTGTTGATTTTTGTATGACAATGTCAGACGATTGCATTGTACTGAGTGATCTTAGATTAGAGTTTTGTATGAGATTTTTTCATGATCCATGATATACATAATATATGATAGTGGGGTTTTTAGCTTTATGCTTTCCTGGAAAAACATCTGTGTTATGTGCGATTGATCTTTCTTCTTGATATTGCATTTGGCGATCATCTTTTAAATTCCACAAGAATATTTGTAGAAGCGATTTTGTATTTAACAGTGGCATATAATTGTTAGATCAGCAAAATCTAGGCAATACATAATTTGTATTTAAATTTATACATGCTTCCTAGGGTGGGATAGGAATGTGGGGAATGAGGGATTGTAGGCTGTTAGTTTGCGTTGGTACTTGTGAGGGAGTTTTTCATGTTCTTTGAGATACATCAACCGGGTTAGGCATCCTTTTACCCAAGTGGAGTTAAGTCCCAGCTCAGGTGTGAACCACTGCTGAGAGTGATGAGAAGCATGGTCTAAGGCTAGTAGGTTCCTGGAAGGTATGCACGGAGTTGGTGATATTCTTACAAAGATAAGTATCAATAGTGTGTTAAATTACATGTTTTATTATTATTTATGTGTTTATTTTCTATGGTTTTTTCCTATGTGTTGTTTATACTTATCTTTATATTTATGGGTAATTCCTCTCTATGTTGCATGTATATGTTTACTATTATTTCCATATGAATATGTGAATTTACAGAATGTAATTGTCTGTTTTAAGTTTTATATATAAAGTTCCATAAGAGTTTATTTGTGTATATGTTTTAATCTACATACAGTTCGAAACATTTTATGTGGCATAGCCCAGATAGATGTTGGGGATGTTACAATATGGTATCAGAGCTCCATTTTTCAACATTGATACTGGATGGGCCAAGCATGTGGAATTGAAATGAAATTTCACAAAGAATTATTTCCAAGTGGCCAAATTTCAACTTACAAAGTGTCCACAGTACAATTTAGAAGTAACAACATGGAATTGAGCAAAAGCCTCAATTTTTGTGATTAAATTCATGGAAAAATTGAGAATTTTGGCCAAGTGGTGAGATATTCTTGATCTAATATTTGTTCTAGAAAATCCAGACTCAGAATTGGTCAAATTTGATGTTACAGAGAAGCCATGACAGATGGAGTGAGATTAGTTGAATTAAAATTCTCAATTTGTGAATTGAGTTTTGGGAAAAACTCATTCTAGAAATGTCAACGAACAATGATTTGTTGTTGCAAAGGTTGAATTGGTGTTATCAAGGTCAAATTGAAAATTTTTCATAGTTGCAGAATGTCTATGGTGAAAATTGGGAAAAAGTTAGGCAAAAGCCTCAATTTCTGTAGTGGAATTCACGACGAATTGATGTGCATAAAAATGAATGTGTGTAGGTGGGTGCACTAAAAATGCATGATGCATAGTGAAAATCTTGTGATATGTGGAAAAATATTGGCATGCAGGTGCACGCACTAAAATTTGGCGCTGCATGGTGTAGAGTGGCACTACACCAAAAAATATTATCGTGTGAGTGCACATTCTAAAATTTGGCATTGCACAATACAGAGTGGCATTGCATGGAAAAATATTGGCGTGCAGGTGCACACGCTAAAATTTGGCGTTGCACGGAAAAATATTGGCATGCGGGTGCGCACACTAAAATTTGGCATTGCACGAAAAAATATTGGGGCATGGGTGCACGTGCTAAAATTTGGTGTTGCACAATTCAGAGTGGCATTATGAAGAAAAATATTGGTGCGTGTGTGTGCACACTTAAATTTGGTGTTGCGCGGTGCAGAGTGGTAATGAACGAAAAATAACGGTGCACGAATGTGTGCACTAAATTTAGCATTGCACGGTGCAGAATGAGTGGCGCATGCATAATGATGGTGCATGCGGTGTCTTCACGCATAATAATGGCACATGTGGTGTGCACAGTATTAGTAGAGAAAAAAGGAATTTTGTTGGTGTGTGCGCAATGTGGGTATATGCTATCGCACAACAATTTAGTTAATTGTGTACTTGGAGTACTAGTGTGTGGTGGGGGCATACTAAACTTTGGTATGGTGCATCACGTAGAATAAAATTCATGTAGATTATTAGCATGCAACACAAAAATTGCACGCAACAGGTATTAGTGCATGAACCAAAATTGTGCGCGGTGGATATCGACGCAGGACACAAAAGTAGTACACACCAGTTATTGACATGAGAGAGTAGTGATCCACATTGGTTATAGGTGCACAGAGCATGCTATACCTTATGGTGTTGTTGTGCATGCTAGATATGGGTGTAGAGGTTCAAATTTGTGTGTGTGAAGTGATTTGGATGGTCTACAAGAGCAGAAAACCAGTGAATTTCTGTGACATTTTATATTGTTTGAAGGTCATATTTTTGCAGCATGTTTTTGAGGCCCTAAACAACATTTTTAGCTACTCAGAAACCCCGAGAATAAAGTGTATCAAGGAGGTACACTCTATATCTACAACTCAAATGAAATATCCTTAAGAGATATTTTTAATGGTGTAAACCATTTGTCAAACAGAGATTTTATAGGAAGTTACAGGACAAACAGTGGAGGGTAAATTTTAAGACTTGACTAACTTCGAAGGGCCATAAATTTCTAATCTGGAATAAGATTGAGGCACAGGAGCAGTCTATGGAAAGCTATTGAACCATATAATAGAGATGAATTAAAATTTTGGGCATGTTAAAAATGTGTAAGATGGAAAATAGGGTACCTATAGCATTCTACACCAAAAACACTAATTGGCCTAGAACTTCAGTAGGATGTAACTACCATCCCGAAACCCAGAAAGAGGTGAAACTTGGAAAAACTCTCCAAAATATGTATATGAAGAAACCCAATTGATATCCTACTCAAAATCAAATGTTGTAGGTGCAAACATGCATAATTTCACCAAGTTGAAGAGTGAACAGAAAAATTAATGGACAATTTTCAAATAACCATAATGTTTTGCTCAAGACTCAAAATTGAGCATGGAAGCAGGAATTGGAAAAGTGTTGGATAGTAGAGTATAATTATTCACCCAAAAAATTGATATGGGCATTCAATTTTCATAAAATTGTAAGAAATAATTCTGATGCATTATTGAACCAGAATGGTTCATATTTTCATGAAATTGTTGAAACAATTAGCCGGACAAAGTTTTCTTGGCTACACATTTTGCAGAGTTAACAACAACTAGATTAGATAAGGATCAACAAAGAGTGCACATGAATGGAATATGTATAGGGGGATTACATCCAGGAAGATGAGATTAGAGGGATGGATGTCCATATGGGCATTGAAGGAAGAAACTTCAATGGACATGGAGAAGGACATGATGAAAACATGAATATGGTAGATACCATTAAAAATTTGCATAAGGATGTCCAAATCCATAAAGATGATAATGAAAGGCTTATAAAAGACAAGGATAATCAAGAGTAATTCAACATGAAGTTAATGTAGAGATTGAACTGAATAGAAAATAAATTGGATAAGGAGAGTGGCTCTAGCAAATCAGGAAGTCACATGTCTCTTGATGAGAAAAGAAGGACAAGAAATGATGCCAGACATCACCATCTAAGGAATTCCAATAATAGAGCACACAACAGCTCAAGTCCATCCTCTGTCAGGAAGCATAAGAGGTCTAGGCTGGTTGAGCGACGAAGAGAAATGAACAAAATCAAACCTCCTACATTTGATGGTGAGCACAAAAAAGATGAAGATGCAAAGACATGGTTGTTTGGCATGAGAAAGTATTTTCAATTTCATAATTATTCTTCTCATCCAGAAGAAAGAATTTTCATATATCAACTCAAGGGAAAGGCATCCATGTGGTGGGATTGGCTTGTGCAGGTGCAACCTATTAAAAAGAAAGATGTTACTTGGAGGGAACTCAAGAAGTATTTTGAAAATAAATACTCGACTAAGAGATACTATGATAAGAAAATGAAAGAGTTATTTGAACTCAAGCTTAGGAGTATTACCATAGATGAATATGAAAGAAGGTTTTTAGAATTGTTGAAGTATGTTTCTTTCATCAAGGATGAGACAGTTAATATTAAAAGGTATTTGAGTGGATTTCCATCATTAATAAGTGAAAAAATACAATATGATGATCCCAAGATGTTGGAGGAGACCATAAGGCAAGCTAAATTCCTATCTGATCAACAAAAATCAAGGCCAAGTTTTCAAAAATATTGGGAAGATAACAAGAAATTCAAGATGGATCAAAGGAAGAAGGGAACTAAGCCACCATTGTTCAGAAATAATCCTTAGGGATAACCAACTTCTAGAGAACCCGGAACGATTGAGACAAGGGGTGAAATGCCAAGGCAACCACGATCCACCTATTCAATGTTGGGGTTGTAAACGATATCATATGTTTAAATATTGTCCTCACAGAGGTGAAAAAGTGAGTATTGTTCACAGTGTACAACAAGATGAAACAATGGAGGACATGGGCAGAAATGTACCAAGTATATGTGCAACCCTAGAAAACAAGCAAGTAGAGTATCAAGCAGATATGATTGAAGTGGAAGGTATGATAAACAACCAAACAATTGCTATTTTAATTGATTTAGGAGCTAGTCATAGTTATAGAGATCCTAATATGGTGGGAAATTTTCATTTGCCAAAAATCAAGAATCGAAAATCGTGGTTGGTGCAGTTGGCTATCAGAGCCAGAAAGAAAAGTTAATGAGATGGTTAAGGCATGTCTTATAGACATGAATGGATTGAACACCATGGAAGATTTGGACATCTTTCATTTAGGTTCCTATGACTATCTAATTGGGATGGATTTGTTGGAACAACATCATGCTATCCTGGACTGTCATAACAAGGAATTTACTTGCTTGGATGAGGAAGGGAACCTAAGGACAATGTAGGGAATTCCCAAGGAGGTAACCATTAGAGAAATTTCAGTATTGTAACAGAAGAAATGTTACATAAAATGGTGTCAAATATTTGCAGCTCATATGGAAGAGACACCTAAAGATAAGGTGTCAAATATTGAAGATTATGCCGTCCTAAAAGAGTTTTAAGAAGTGTTTGAGAAAATACCAATATTACCCCCTAAAAGAGACATTGATATCTCCATAAATTTTATGCCTGAAGTAGCTCCAGTATACAAGACTCCATACATGATGAGTACACTATATTTGAAGGAGTTTCAAATGAAAATTGAAGAGCTCTTGAAGAAGGGGTATATACGCCCAAGTGTGTCACATTGGGGTGCCCCAGTTTTATTTGTGAAGAAGAATTATGGAACATTAAGACTTTGCATTGACTTTAGGCAGTTGAACAAGGTAACTTTGAAGAATAAGTATCATTTTCCAAGGATCGATGACATCTTTCATCAGTTGAAATATGAAAAATGATTCTCCAAGATTGATCTTAAGTCAAGTTATCATCAAGTAAGATTTAAAGAACAAGACATCAACAAAACTATTTTCAGAACAAGGTATGGTCATTATGAGTTCACAGTGGTTCCCTTTGGATTATCAAATGCACCAGTTGTCTTCATGTGTTTAATGAATGGTATTTTCATAGAATACTTAGATAAGTTTGTCATTGTATTTTTAGAGGACATTATTATATATTCTATGTCAAAGGAAGAGCATGAACAACACTTGAGGATGGTATTACAAGTATTAAGGGAGCATCAGTTATATGCCAAATTGAGCAAGTGCTTAATTTATCAGAAGAAAATTAATTATTTGGAACATATCATTTCAAATGATGGGATAGCAATGGATCCTGAGACGATAGAATCCATTAGAGAATGGTCAGCACCAAATAATGTGACAGAGGTCAGATTATTCATGGACCTTACAGGCTACTATAGGAGATTTATTGAAGGATTGTCAATGATTGCACACCCAATCACTTCCTTGCAAAAGAAGGGTGTGAAGTTTTAGTGGACATTGAATTATTAAAAGAGTTTCCAACACTTGAAGTGATTATTAACAAGTGCTCCAATAATAAGGATTGTATATCCAAATGAATACTTAATTGTATGCACTGAGGTATGTAAGGAAGGACTTGGTGGAGTCCTCAATAAAAATGGGTTTGTTGTATGTTATGAATCAAGGAAGTTGGAGGAGCATGAAAGGAACTATGCCACTCGTGATTTGGAGTTGGAAGCCATAGTGCATGCCTTGAGGAAGTGGAGGCACTACCTCATGGGGAAAAGGTTTGAACTGAGGATAGAACATAATAGTCTGAAATATTTAGTTGATCAACCAACTCTAAATGCGATGGATAAAATTTCTCAGTGAATATGACTTTGATATATTTAACATATCAAGGGGAAAGAGAACAAAGTGGTTCATGCACTCAGCAAAAGAGTGCATGAGTGTAACGAACCTCCTCGTTACGACAACCATTCTAGTAACATGTGCAATTTTTTTTTTTCTTTAAGTGGGTGCGCACGTGTAGAAGTAACAACACACCTAACTGTGCAACGCCCTGGACAAACGACAAGATGAAACCACAATGTTCATCACAAGAAGACTAAAGGCACACGACGAGTAACTGCAAACAATATATGACCATAGGCATAAGGTGCACAACGCAAACATTTAGTGACAAAAGTAAAACTGACCACCCACCCGTCCTACCCTGTAAGGTTAGGACCTCCAAGACACATAATCAACGCTCAAGCCCAGGTTCCCATCGATTTTAACCATTTAAGGTCTCAGGGCTGGCGACTGTTCTGAGGAACATGGAGGTGTCTACATCCCGCACGACACAACATACCAAGCAACTAACTGAAGACAATCAAGTACAACATAAATAAGAAGAACAAATACCTCCCTTACGGAAGGCGCGTGACAAGAGGACTCCGACAACCAAACCCAAATTAAACATTATTTAAATGAACAACCACCCTAATATACTAACTGGGGTAATTTAAGGTATGTGATTCCAGGTTATCACACCACACATGTTATTAATCAATAATTAATAATTACAATATCGCTGTCATGAAACATTAACTGTCTATCATTGTGTCACAATCCGGACCATGAATTTACAATTATCATACCTCTTATATGCTACATTATTTGCTATAACCGCTAATTTAATAATGACCTTACAAGATTAAATCATTCACTAAGGTCCAATAGTAATGCACTAAAAATGATATCATACTTATAGGTAATATCAATTGGAAAACAACAGCATACACCATAAATTAAATGACAATCTAAATAATAACATTTAATGACAAAAGTAAAAGGCATTATTTGGATATGACAACTATCCATAGTTAAATTAACAACAATAAAATATAGCAATTAGTTAAAGATGTCACTATTTGGAATAGCATCATGATTATAGGAATCATCAATTGAAATACAATATACACCATAATTTAAAAAGGGCATTCTTATAATATAAGAAAATTTAAAATGACAATGACAACTTTCCACATTTCAATTGACAATAAATTAAGAGAACCATCGATTTAAGATCTCCATATAAGGAATTACCTCCTAACTACAGGTGTCATCAAGTAAATAACTACATACGTCATAATTAAAAATGGCAGTCTATAAAATAATAAATTATAAAATGACCATAATTAAAAAGGGGCATTATTGCCATGACAGACATCAATAAAACAACTTGCCTCATAACTTAAAGAATTAGAGAGACTAAAGGAGCGTAAATTCCCTGACTAATTGAAGATAAAACCGTTGACATCATACATGCCAGATTAGGTAACGTGTAGATGTATGAAATTGGGGATCATTCTAAATGGGCATTATGATGACCTTGGGGTTCGTAATTCACAAGCTGGAATAATTACTGGGAATTGAATTCGTAAATTCTAAATAACAATATCAGACATTTGATTTTAACAACCTGGAAATGCCAATAATAAGACGGACAGTAATGAAAATTGCCAAATATCTATATAACGAATTTACCAGAATAAGATAATCAAAATTTAAATTCGATGTATAGAAATAACTTCCCATTTACATGACTGGGTGATATTACAGTAGTTATTAATTCGTTTCAAGTGAATTTGGTAAAGTCATAAAGCAGTGAATTAACGCTCAACATCAGTGCTGACGATTTGTTATTTTTCCGAGCAAACTTAAAAGCAAATAATCTGGCTGGGAAGTAAATGGATAACACGTGGCATGGTAGTCTGACAAGCAAGGTTAATTAGAGGCACACCGGGTAATAAATGAACTGGATCAGGCGCTGCAACTCAGACCCAAATTTTAACGCCCAGCTAAAGTGCAAATCGCCCAGAATAGAAGGCAATTAAATTCCCACGAATAAAAGCCACAGTAAACAATGAAAACGCAGACCCCAAAGGATAACGCCTCTGTGATTCGCCCAGGAAGGAGGAACGCCGATACAGAGGTAAAACGAATGGAAGCGAAGTCGGTTGGGCATTCAAATTTGCAAAAGATTTGGGGTTCCCCATTAGCATGTCGATTACACACAGACCATTTAATTCAGCCAAAAACGCAGCAACACAGAGTACTGATAAAACGCAACAAGGACGCAGTACATGAACCTACACTTACTATAGAAACGCCCAAATTTAAAACGCAACTACACCAAATCGACCCACTATGTACAGAATCGCCCAGATAACAGTTGCCCACTGTTTGCAATGAAAACGCCCCAATTAAGAATGGCCCACGGCAAGTAAAAAAAAAACGCCCATTAAATACAACGAAATCCAGGGTATGGATGGTCCACCGAAAGTAAAAGAAAAACATCCAATGTAAATGATGGAAACGACCAATGTAACACGCAGGTCAAATGTAAAATGCCCCACACGCCTACAGTATTTAAACATCTGTATGATGGCAAACTCCAAGCCATTCCTCCATGAGATCACAGGTATCAAACGCAAAGGTAATGTTCAATCACAGTTATCAAAACGCAGGGGTATTCTTCAAATCACAATTATCAAAAGAACACAGAGGTATTCGTCAAATCACCATTATCAAAAAAGAAACGCAGAGGTATTCTTCAAAATCACAGTTATCAAGGAAC
This sequence comes from Picea mariana, assembly GCA_032191745.1. Classification (NCBI taxonomy): domain Eukaryota; kingdom Viridiplantae; phylum Streptophyta; class Pinopsida; order Pinales; family Pinaceae; genus Picea; species Picea mariana. Next base: position 691,378 of record JASDQU010101103.1, read on the forward strand.
GTAGAGGTATTCATCAAATCACAATTATCAAAAAGGAAATGCAGAGGTATTCTTCAAATGACAGTTATCGAAAAAGAACGTAGATCAACGCATTCAAGCCCAGATTAAAACCCCATATCTACAATGCATACCCTAAAACGCCCAACAAAATACATTCTTCTCATGGCCAAAAGCGGTTGTAACAATTTCAACATTTGCCAGAACAAACTCACAATAACATTACTGAACGAAATTGCCGAAATATAATGCCAAAACAATCTCACTATATTATCATCAATAACATTAAATTTGCCAAATATAAAATGTTTTCTACCTTACCAATTAAAATCATACCGTTGCCTTACGCCCGCGTTGGAAGATGTCCCGCGCTCCGTGCCGCGTCCCGCACTCCTTGCTTCTCCCGCTCGCCGACCGCAGAAAGCTCACCGGTACCTCCCAGCCAAACGCTAGGGGTACTCTGCTTCCCCCTTAGCCCCCCGAGCCGCAAAGGGGCCACACAAGAACCAGAGAATAGACTAGCTTCTCAGCTTGCCTCCACGACTGAGCTACCACTCCAACACAGCTGAGATAAACCCAACTCCTCACAAGAAATCCCTCAAGCCACAATTCGGCAGCGTAACGTTACGCTAACCGTTCATCCCCTCTTCCTTCTTTTTCCCTTCTTTTATAGAAATTTCAGACCCACCTACTTTCCTAAATCATTAATTAATTAATTTTTAATGGCAATCCTCAGAACATTCTCTGCCATCCAAGTGTCGCTCATCCCTATGGTTCTCCAAAATTAATTTCTTTTTAATAATTAAAAGACTCAATTCCCTCACTTCCCCAAAAATCGCTCCTTAAATTACTCCTAGGGTTCCTAGATCCCCTCTCATGCTTTTAATAACATTCCTAAAATGAAGTTTCTGATTTTTAGTAACTCCTAAATGCTGATTCCTTTTTGCTTTTTATCCTATGTCTCCTACTTTCCATTTTTAAGTTTCCTTTATCACAAGTTTCCTCATTTTTATTTTTTTATTCCTCTCTTTTATTATTATTTTATTATTTTTATTTTTATTAATTATTTATTTATTTATTTATTTAAACCCAAAAGATAAATGCGCTTAATAGTCTTTTCAATAATTATTTAAAAGCCTACATTTGTACTCCCACTCTTTAACAATTTT
>JASDQU010101103.1:693060-740813 GCA_032191745.1 Picea mariana
TCAGCCTGCATCATCAACCATCATGTCAGATCATGTCAACCACATATCATAAAATCAATAGCATATCATCAAAACAAAACAATATCACCGTAAATGAAATGACCCAAATAGCCCACTCCCTGACTCAATCCGGAGTCCAAGGGAGTTCCATCGATGCCTCTGCATCCTCAAGGTCCAAAACCCTGCACACTCAATGAAACTGAGTCAGCGGCACCTGTCTACATCAAAGTAGTAAAAACATCATGTCATATAACTTAACGCATCATAATGAAGGAAAAAGTTTTATCATCATAAAAATCCAGATCACTTGCAAGCAAGTGTCCTCAAAGAATAAGTTTGGTAAGTGCACCAGAGTGGGATGTTACATACACCCGCTCTTGGTCTAAACTTCGTCCCGAAGTTTCTCAGTATAAATGCTGAAATAAATGTAGCATAATATCATAAATACCACAGTATCATAAGTCTATCCATCAAACAAAAATGGAAACTGCTGGCACATATCATATGCGTCCTCCCAGGTCGTCGAGTGTGGACTATAACTATCCCACTGGACCTTGACCTGATCTACCATTCGACGTCGTAACTATCAAACGCGATGATCTAAAATGCGGACCGGCTCAGCCGTGAGCGCTCCCTCATCCGATACCTGCAAGGAACTCATGTCAATCACGTGTGTAGGATCACTAACATAATGTCTCAAAACTGATACATGAAAAACATCGTGCATACGCCTCAAAGAATCAGGCAAGGCTAGTCGATAGGCCACGGGCCCCTTTCTCTCCACAATCTTGAAAGGTCCCACGAACCTAGGAGAGAGTTTAGCTCCCTTTCCAAACTTGATCGAACTCTTATGCAATTTAACCCGCAAGAAGACTCGATCGCCGACCTCGTAACTATGGTCGACTCTGTGCACATCGGCATAACTCTTCTGTTGATCCTGTGCTTCTTTTATCCTTTGTCATATGGTTTGCATCTGCTCTTCCATTTCTTGGATCACTTCTGGTCCCACCAGGACCCTATCCTCAAGCCGATCCCAACTCAAGGGCGTCTGACACGGTCGCCCATAAAGAAACTCAAAAGGCGCCATCTTAATGGTGCTCTGGTAACTGTTGTTGTAAGCGAACTCTATGAGAGGTAAGAATTCCTCCCAATGCTTTTGTTGGTCCATCACGTACATGCGCAACATGTCTTCCANCTCAAAAGGCGCCATCTTAATGGTGCTCTGGTAACTGTTGTTGTAAGCGAACTCTATGAGAGGTAAGAATTCCTCCCAATGCTTTTGTTGGTTCATCACGTACATGCGCAACATGTCTTCCAAGGTTTGGTTCATACGTTCTGTCTGTCCGTCAGTCTCTGGGTGATACGCAGTACTAAAATTAAGTTGGGTTCCCAAGGCCTCTTGGAAACTCGTCCAAAATCGTCCAATAAACACCAATCCTCGATCGGATATAATCTTCTTAGGCACGCCATGCAGCCTCACAATCTCACTGATGAAAACTCTCGCTATGTCTGGTGCCTGATACGTCGTACACACAGGGATAAAGTGAGCACTCTTCGTCAAAGTGTCTACCACCACAAAAATCGAGTCGTGTCTCCTTGCAGTCAGGGGAAATCCAACAATAAAATCCATCGAAATGACTTCCCATTTCGATTCCGGAATGGCATGTGGTTGAAGTAATCCTGTCGGGTGTCTATGTTCAGCCTTTACCTACTGACACTCGAGACATCTAGCAACAAAGTTGACTATGTCGGCCTTCATTCCTTTCCAGAAGAACAAGGGCTTAAGGTCTGCCCTCATCTTCGTGACTCCTGGGTGAGCCATGTAAACTACTCTATGAGCCTCGCTCAGGATCAACATCCTCAACTCGTCGTTTGGCGGTACGTAAATCTGACCTCTAAACCTCAATAAACCATCGCTATCCAAAGAATATCCCTCAAATCGTGGTACCATCATAGTGTTTTGTCTGATAAAATCCTCAACTTCTTTGTACCAGTCATTGTCACGCTGTAAAGTGAGAATCTTCTCACGTAGATTCGTTTGAAGAGGCAACACCGAAAAGATGCATGGCCTCCAACTCAAAGCATCTTCCACTCGGTTCACTATTCCCTTTATGTACGTAATCTCGAAGTCGTACTCGCTAAGCAATTCCGACCAACGCCGTTGTCACGCATTCAGGTCGCTTTGCGTAAAAATGTGTTGTAGTCCGCAATGATCAGTCCTTAATTCAAATTTTCGTCTAACAAGGTAGTGTCTCCAGACTTTCAAGGCATAAACAATGGCTAATAACTCCAAATCATGCGTCGCGTAGTTTTCCTCATGCCTTCTTAGTTTCCTAGAAATGTAAGCAATCACTCGTCCGTCTTGCATCAGGACTCCGCCTAAACCTTCCTTGGATGCGTCAGTGCATACCAAGAAGTCTACGTCCATGTCAGGGACCTTTAGTATCGGTGTTGTTTTCAACAACTCCTTAAGCCTCCTAAATTCTTCCGTGCATTTCTCTATCCACACAAACTTCTTGTTTTTCTTCTGCAACTCCATGATCGGACCTACTATCTTCGAAAATCCCTCGACAAACCGTCAATAGTATCCCACTAAACCCATAAAACTACGCACTTCTGTGACATTCGTCGGCGTAGGCCATTCCATAATAGCCTCAACCTTGGCTGGATCCATGGTGATACCTTCGCCGGAGATGACATGCCCTAGGTAGTGAATCCTCGATTGATAAAAAGAGCATTTGGACATCTTCCCATATAATTTGTTCTCTCACAAACACTGTAGTACCAAGCGCAAGTGCTCGTCATGCTCCTCCGTCGTCCGAGAGTAGATCAGAATATCGTTGATAAATACTTGGACGAACTTGTCCAAGTACTCGCGGAACACCCCGTTCATCAAACTCATGAATACCCCTGGGGCGTTTGTTAGTCCAAAAGGTAAAACAGTAAACTCATAATGTCCAAATCTCATCTTAAAAGCAGTCTTAGGGATGTCATCCTCCTTGATCCGTAACTAGTGATACCCTGATTGGAAATCGATCTTGGAGAACACCGTCGCACCCTTCATCTGATCGAACAGATCGTCAATTCTTGGTAAGGGGTACTGATTCTTGATCGTAGCCTTGTTCAGTTGACGATAGTCAATGCAAAGCCTCCATGATCCGTCCTTCTTCCAAATGAAAATAACGGGTGCACCCCACAGTGACACACTAGGATGTATCCGTCTCAGGTCTAGCAACTCCTTTAGCTGCATTTTTAACTCTTTCAACTCCGGGATCAACATCCGATAAGGTGTTCTCGCTATCGGTTCAGTCCCTGGTTTCAGGTCTATAGTAAACTCCAATTCTCTTTCTGGCGGCATCCCAGGCAACTCCTCTAGAAATACGTCCGCAAACTCCTTCACCACTGGAAGGTGTTCTAGACCTTCAGCTACTCCTTTTTCATTTAGCGCAAGGATTGCATAAATCTTGCACCCCTTGCGCATACTCTTTCGTAACTGTAAGGAAGAGACGAACCTCAGGGATACTCCTTGGTTCTGTCCTACTATCACATGTCTCCGTCCTTCATCATCGACTAAGCTCAACCATTTTGTTTTACAGTTGAGTATCGCCTCATGCGATTCCAACCAATCCATGCCAATTACAACATCATAAGACCCTAAGATCATGACGTACAAGTTGACCCTCGTGACAAACTCTCCCAGGTTAAGGGCACAGCCCGTAACCTTTCCTCCAACTTTCTGTTTGGCTCCCGAAGCCATCTCTACGAAGCTAAACTCGTCCTGTTCGACTGCCTTAACCTTAATCCTTTTTAGCGCTGCACCAGAAATGAAACTCTCAGTAGCACCTGGGTCTATCAAAATACTAAGGGTCTGGTCAGCGACAGTACCTGTCGTCTCGAGCACTGTCAACTGGTGCTCTGCTTGGCGGTTATTCACCGTTGCATGAATTCGATGGGCCTTGCCCATATCTCCCACTGTAGTAGGTCCGGTTGATCCAGATGCCCTGGTCCTCTCCACAGGACAGTCGTGCTGGTAGTGTGGCTCCCCACATATCCAACACCCCTTCTTCGGCCCAGTAGTCCTGGTACCCGAAGTAGAAGATGACTGCCCACCGACCTGAAACCCTGGTCTGTTTTGCTGAACAGGCCTAAACTGCTACTACTGCGGGCGTCGTTGCTGCTGCTGCTGTGGTCCTCGGTAAGGTGTCCGCTACTGAGGTGGCGGTCGTCGTGGGGTAGTAAAAGTGGATCCCCTTTGGAAGCCACAATACCCCGGCGTGTGTCTCACTGGTGTCTGCTGCTGCTGCGTACCAGATGAACCCTGCCCTGCAGGTCTCGCTAGAGTCCTGTTCTGGCCCCCACTGATAAGATCCTCCTCTGCTATGAGGGCCTTTTGGACAGTGTCGTGCAAGGTTTGAGGCATCAGAATCCTAACCTTTGCACGCAGGCTGCCATTAAGGCCAAACACGAACCTGTTGACCTTGAGCTTCTCAGTGTTTAGATGCGGAGCCTACCGGAGCAGCTCCATAAAACGTGCCTTGTACTCGGGCACTGTACAACCTCCCTGTCGTAATGCGTTGAAATCATTGAGCTGATGCTCAATGAATTCCTCTGAAAGATACCTCTCCCGGAACCATTCCTCAAACAGTTCTCATGACACGTCTTCGACGGCCATGTTCAGCTGCAGCAGGAGCGTCTTCCACCATAGAAGAGCGCTCCCCTTCAGTTGAAAGACCACCATGCGGACCTTCATGTTGGAGGTATAATCGCGAAGTGTGAAGCACATCGCCATATTCTCCAACCATGCCTTAGCGGCTGCGTCGTCCGGGGCACCAAAGAACTCGGGAAATTTCACCTTCTCGAGTTCACAGTGAATGCTACCAGTAATGGCCGGTGCGCGCGGTGGAACCTCAGCAGGTGCCGGTGCCCTGGCCTCATCTCTGTCCAATCTGCTGATCAGCACCTCGGACATGCGCTGGAAAGATCTCATCATCCCCACAACATCGGCAACTGCGATCTACTCCTGTCCAAGGATCTATTCGCCTCCCTGGGGGTTAGACCCCTCAGGCGTGGATGCTGCTGGAGGCGTCACGCCTCCTCCTCTAGCACCCCATCATCTGCCTCCGCGGCGTCCTCTAACCATGATTACCTGCACACAACAATCAACTCGATCAGTGACAAAATAATCAACATAATCATGTCAACGGAACCCGTAGTGAATCCCAAGTCGCGGGTCGAACCCTCTCTGATACCCTATGTAACGAACCTCCTCATTACGACAACCATTCTAGTAATATATGCAAAAAAAAAAAATTTCTTTAAGAGGGTGCGCGCGTGTAGAAGTAACAACACACCTAACTGTGCGACGCCCTGAACAACCGACAAGACACAACCATGATGTTCATCACAAGAAGACTAAAGGCACACAACGAGTAACTGCAAACAATATACGACCATAGGCATAAGCTGCACAACGCAAACATTTAGCAACAAAAGTAAAACTGACCACCCGCCCGTCCTGCCCTGCAAGGTTAGGACCTCCAAGACATATAATCAATGCTCAAGCCCAGTTTCCCATCGATTTCAACCATTTAAGGTCTCAGGGCTGGCGACTGTTCTGAGGAACATGGAGGTGTCTACATCCCGCCCGATACAACAGACCAAGCAACTAACTGAAGACAATCAAGTACAACATAAATAAGAAGAACAAATACCTCCCTTACGGAAGGCGCGTGATAAGAGGACTCCGACAACCGAACCCAAATTCAACATTATTTAAATGAACAACCACCCTAATATACTAACTGGGGTAATTTAAGGTATGTGATTCCAGGTTATCGCACCACACATGTTATTAATCAATAATTAATAATTACAATATCGCTGTCATGAAACATTAACTGTCTATCATTGTGTCACAATCTAGACCATGAATTTACAATTATCATACCTCTTATATGTTACATTATTTGCTACAACCGCTAATTTAATAATGACCTTACAAGATTAAATCATTCACTAAGGTCCAATAGTAATGCACTAAAAATGATATCATACTTATAGGTAATATCAATTGGAAAACAACAACATACACCATAAATTAAATGACAATCTAAATAATAACATTTAATGACAAAAGTAAAAGGCATTATTTGGATATGACAACTATCCATAGTTAAATTAACAACAATAAAATATAGCAATTAGTTAAAGATGTCACTATTTGGAATAGCATCATGATTATAGGAATCATCAATTGAAATACAATATACACCACAATTTAAAAAGGGCATTCTTATAAAATATTAAAATTTAAAATGACAATGACAACTTTCCACATTTCAATTGACAATAAATTAAGAGAACCATCGATTTAAGATGTCCATATAAGGAATTACCTCCTAACTACAACTGTCATCAAGTAAATAACTACATACCTCATAATTAAAAATGGCAGTCTATAAAATAATAAATTATAAAATGACCATAATTAAAAAGGGGCATTATTTCCACGACAGACATCAATAAAACAACTTGCCTCATAACTTAAAGAATTAGAGAGACTAAAGGAGCGTAAATTCCCTGACTAAGCGAAGATAAAAACGTTGACATCATACATGCCAGATTAGGTAACGTGTAGATGAATGAAATTGGGGATCATTCTAAATGGGTGTTATGATGACCTTGGGGTTCGTAATTCACAAGCTGGAATAATTACTGGGAATTGAATTCATAAATTCTAAATAACAATCTCAGACATTTGATTTTAACAACCTAGAAATGCCAATAATAAGATGGACAGTAATGAAAATTGTCAGATATCTATATAACGAATTTACCAGAATAAGATAATAAAAATTTATATTCGATGTACATAAATAACTTCCCATTTACATGACTAGGTGATATTACGACAGTTATTAATTCGTTTCAAGTGAATTTGGTAAAGTCATAAAGCAGTGAATTAACGCTCAACATCAGTGCTGACGATTTGTTATTTTTCCGAGCAAACTTAAAAGAAAATAATCTGGCTGGGCAGTAAATCGATAACCCGTGGCATGGCAGTCTGACAAGCAAGGTTAATTAGAGGCACACCGGGTAATAAACGAACTGGATCAGGCGCTGCAACTCAGACCCGAATTTTAACGCCAAGCTAAAGTGCGAATCGCCCAGAATAGAAGGCAATTAAATTCCCACGAATAAAAGCCACAGTAAACAATGAAAACGCAGACCCCAAAGGATAACGTCTCTGTGATTCGCCCAGGAAGGAGGAACGCCGATACAGAGGTAAAACGAATGGAAGGGAAGTCGGTTGGGCATTCAAATTTGCAAAAGATTTGGGGTTCCCCATTAGCACGCCGATTACACACAAACCATTTAATTCAGCCAAAAACGCAGCAACACAGAGTACTGATAAAACGCAACAAGGACGCAGTACATGAACCCACACTTACTATAGAAACGACCAAATTTAAAACGCAACTACACCAAATCGACCCACTATGTACAGAATCGCCCAGATAATAGTTGCCCACTGTTTGCAATGAAAACACCCCAATTAAGAATGGCCCACGGCAAGTAAAAAAAAACCGCCCATTAAATACAACGAAATCCAGGGTATGGATGGTCCACCGAAAGTAAAAGAAAAACGCCCAACGTAAATTATGGAAACGACCATTGTAACACGCAGGTCAAATGTAAAATGCCCCACACGCCTACAATATTTAAACATCCGTATGATGACAAACGCCGAGCCATTCCTCCATGAGATCACAGGTATCAAACGCAAAGGTAATGTTCAATCACAGTTATCAAAACGTAAGGGTATTCTTCAAATCACAATTATCAAAAGAACGCAGAGGTATTCGTCAAATCACCATTATTAAAAAAGAAACGCAGAGGTATTCTTCAAAATCACAGTTATCAAGGAACGCAGAGGTATTCATCAAATCACAATTATCAAAAAGGAAACGCAAAGGTATTCTTCAAATCACAGTTATCGAAAAAGAACGCAGATCAACGCATTCAAGCCTAGATTAAAACCCCATATCTAGAATGCATACCCTAAAACGCCCAACAAAATACATTCTTCTCATGGCAAAAAGTGGTGGTAACGATTTCAACATTTGCCAGAACAAACTCACAATAACATTGCTGAACGAAATTGCCGAAATATAATGCCAAAACAATCTCACTATATTATCATCATTAACAGTAAATTTGCCGAATATAAAATGTTTTCTACCTTACCAATTAAAATCATACCGTTGCCTTACGCCCGCGTTGGAAGACGTCCCGCGCTCCTTGCCGCTCCCGCTCACCGACCGCAGAAAGCTCACCGGTACCTCCCAACCAAACGCTAGGGGTAATCTTCTTCCCCCTTAGCCCCCCGAGCCGCAAAGGGGCCACACAAGAACCAGAGAATAGAATAGCTTCTCAGCTCGCCTCCACGGCTGAGCTACCACTCCAACACAGCTGAGATAAACCCAACTCCTCACAAGCAATCCCTCAAGCCACAATTCGACAGCGTAACGTTACGCTAACCGTTCATCCCCTCTTCCTTCTTTTGCCCTTCTTTTATAGAAATTTCAGACCCACCTACTTTCCTAAATCATTAATTAATTAATTTTTAATGGCAATCCTCATAACATTCTCTGCCGTCCAAGTGTTGCTCATCCCTATGGTTCTCCAAAATTAATCTCTTTTTAATAATTAAAAGACTCAATTCCCTCACTTCCCCAAAAAACGCTCCTTAAATTACTCCTAGGGTTCCTAGATCCCCTCTCATGCTTTTAATAACATTCCTAAAATGAAGTTTCTGATTTTTAGTAACTCCTAAATGTTGATTCCTTTTTGTTTTTTACCCTATGTCTCCTACTTTCCATTTTTAAGTTTCCTTTATCACAAGTTTCCTCATTTTTATTTTTTTATTCCTCTCTTTTATTATTATTTTATTATTTTTATTTTTATTAATTATTTATTTATTTATTTATATATATATATTTTTAAACCCAAAAGATAAATGCGCTTAATAGTCTTTTCAATAATTATTTAAAAGCCTACATTTGTACTCCCACTCTTTAACAATTTTAATTCTTCTTTTAAAATTTAAAAACCCTGTGGTTCAATTAATTTATCCCCCTCATTACCTTACCCCCCTTAGTTTAAGAAGACTTAACTAACACATAGGAGGGTTTTAGTTTACGCCCTAGGTTTATTTTGTAGGATCTTTTCTTAGGGCATGTCAAAATTTGTCTTAGAGATGTTTTAATTTAGGTTTTGATTTGAACAGGGCGAAAATTTAATTAGGGGAGTCGTTTTTAATAATTTCATCAGGCGTTAAGGTCTAGGGTCATCTAGTTTGTCTCATCATCATCATCAATGCGACGTGCCCTTCAGGACGCACTACGTGCTCCAAGGGTACCACTCGCCTCGTTTGCTTCTGTTGCGCGACGTGCCCTTCAGGATGCACCATGTGCTCCAAGGGTGCCACTCGCTGACTTGTATTTCTTTGCGCGACGTGCCCTTCAGGATGCACCACGCGCTCCAAGGGTGCCACTCGCTGGCTTGACGGATTGGTAGACTCTATAACCCCTGGAATCAACACTCCACCAGGTGAACTTGTGGGAGACTAAGGGCTCTAAGGAATAAGGCCCCTGCCTTATTGCGTGCCCCTTAGAATCATTGTGAGCGACTGTCGCAGTCTTCCCTCACGGCATCGTGGATCCTCTCGAACTAGGTAATCGTTAACCTACAGTTCGAGCCACGGTGGGAGTGCTAGTAGGCTGTGGTAGGGCTGTTGTCCACACCTCTCCCTCAATCTCTCTGGAACTCGTGTGTGGCCCCTTTACTCCATATGTGAGTTTGGTCGGCAAGCTATCGTCAGCCTGCATCATCAACCATCATGTCAGATCATGTCAACCACATATCATAAAATCAATAGCATATCATCAAAACAAAACAATATCACCGTAAATGAAATGACCCAAATAGCCCACTCCCTGACTCAATCCGGAGTCCAAGGGAGTTCCATCGATGCCTCTGCATCCTCAAGGTCTGAAACCATGCACACTCAATGAAACTGAGTCAGCGGCACCTATCTACATCAAAGTAGTAAAAACGTCATGTCATATAACTTAACGCATCATAATGAAGGAAAAAGTTTTATCATCATAAAAATCCAGATCACTTGTGAGCAAGTGTCCTCAAAGAATAAGTTTGGTAAGTGCGCCAGAGCGGGATGTTACAATGAGTTTCATGCTACAACCATTAGCATGTACCAATTAGGTTTGAAATATGGAAGTTTGGAAGCTACAAAATCATATTTGCAATACAAGGAGTTAGTGGAAAATTACAACAAGGTATTTTGCAGCAGAAAATTGAAGACTATAAGCTAGATAATGATGAAATTTTCATATACAGGGGCATAATTTATGTACCAAATTTCGAGGAAATGGAAAATATGATATTGAGAGAAATGGATAATGTATCTTATGTTGGGCACCAAGGTTATCGGAAAACTATTGCATTTGTCAAGAGCCAATATTATTGGCCAGACATGAAGAAAGAAGTTGTTGATTTTATTTCTAAATGTTTGGAATGTCAAAAGGTAAAGGTTGAGCATAGACATCTAGCTGGTTTGCTACATCCATTACCCATTCCTGACTAGAAATGGGAAGTATTAACAATGGATTTCATCACCAAACTTCCCAGAATAAACAAGAAACATGATTCTATCATGGTAGTGGTGGATAAGCTTAGGAAAGTTGACCATTTTATTTCAATAAATCGTACTCACATGGCAACCAACATTGTTGATGTTTATATGAAAGAAATTGCTCGATCACATTGTATACCCAAGACAAGTGTGTCTGACAGAGATCCAAAATTTACCTCAAATTTTTGGAAGGGATTATTTAATGGATTTGGAACAAATTTGAATCTTAGTACAACTTATCATCCATAAACAAACGAACAAACTAAGAAGTTGAATCAAGTGGTTGAAGATATGTCAAGGATGTATGTGATGGATAAACCATCAAAATTGGAAGACTACCTACCCTAAGTAGAGTTTGCTTATAGCAATGGGTACCAAACATCTCTAAGGATGAGCCCATTTGAGGCACTTTATGGTAGAAGGTGCAACACATTGGTATATTGAGATAACTCAACAAATAGACCAGTGGTTGGGACAGATTTACTCAAGGAAATGGAAGAGAAAATTTTGAAAATAAAACAGAATTTAAAGGGTGCCCAAGATAGGAAGAAAATATATGTTGATAAGGGAAAAACTCACAGGGAATTCAAAGTGGGGGACCATATTTTCTTGAAAGTGAAGGCCAACAGAAGTTCCATGAAGTTGGGAAAATGTTCAAAGTTGGCATCTCGCTATTGTGGGTTGTTTGAAATCCTAGAGAGGATTGGGCCTGTAGCACACATGTTTTCCTTGCCTACATCAATGACCATTCATAATGTATTTCATATATCATTGATTAAGAAATATATACTTGATGCTAATCATGTTATTGATTGAAATGTGATTCAGGTGGAGCAAGAAGGCTCTTTCAAAGTACATCTAGTACACATTCTGGATCGAAAAATCAAACAGCTCTGAAATCGAGTGATAGGGCTTATAAAGTTCCATTGGACCTGGTACGGTCTTGATAACGCAACTTTTGAACATGAAGATGCTATGCGGGTAGAGTTCCTCCATATTTTTGCAAATTTTTGAAATTTTGGTTGTATATGTGTACATAATGCACTGAGGACAGTGCATAAATAAGAGGAGGGGATTGTAATGCCCCTAGGCCAATTTCTAACTGTAAATGTGCTTAAGCTAGTGAGTTGTTTTATATATTTTCGTATGCACCTTCCATGGTATAGTGCACACATGTACTGTGCACTAAAATGATGAAGTGTGCACATTCTAGGATACCATGCGCACAATTTTGAGGCCAAGGAGCCTTTGTGTATATATTGTGTTTTATAGGTTGGTAAACCACTTGTTATAATCTAGGAGGCTAATGTGTTGAATTCGGCCGAAAATCCTAGATGCTAAAGGCCAGTGAACATATTTTTGTATATGTCTTATCGTTAATATAATATATGATTGCATGTAGACCGACCACGATAAAGGAGTATGGGGGACTAAACTCCACTAGTTAAGGAAAGGGGGGGCTAAACGTTAAGGATAAGGGGTTAAGCTAGGGAGCTTCAGCCAAAAAGGAATACTATATTAACATCCCTTAAAGTATAAAGTATGGATAATTATTTTATCTTAAGTTCTAAGGATGGGGACAAGTGGGCCAAAGTAGCTCCCAACATAACAAGTGTCAAGTTGGGAACATGCATACATATAATTTGGACTTATTTCATTTTCTGAGTCATTCATTCATTCCATGATCATTCACTCACTCATGTGGCTTTCCTCTGTACCTTTCGATTACTATCACTGTACGTATACCTGTAGCCATACTCATACCAGTACCCATACCTATACCTAGTTATATTGGGAGCTGGAATGAAGAAGCGAGTTGTCAGGCCCGTGGGGAGACTGAAGAGGTGGGTTGTCAGGCCTGTCAGCAATTTCTCTCTAGGTGAGAGAAGTTTTGGGAATTGATTTCTGAAGGTGCTAAACTACAACTATAGGGATCTAAGACTTCTTGTTCGTCCTGTTATTGAAGCCCCAAAAAGGAAGTGGGGTAGCCAAATGACTGTTGAGTAGAGATAGGGCACACTTCCTGGGGTGGGATAGGCATGTGGGGAATGAGGGATTGTAGGATGTTAGTTTGAGTGGGCACGTATGAGAGATTTTTTCTTGTTGTCTAAGATACATTGGCCTGGTTAGGAATCCCTTTACCTGGGTGGAGTTTAGTCCCAACTCAGGGGTGACCCATTGTTGAGAGTGATGAGCAACATGGTCTAAGGCTAGGCGGTTCATGGAAGGTCTAAACGCAGTTAGTGATATTATTACCAAGATAAGTGTCAATTGTGTGTTAAATTACATGTTATATTGTTATTTATGTGTTTATTTATATGGGTTTTTCCTGTGTATGGTTTATACCTATCTTTATATTTATGGGTATTTCATGTCTATGTTGCATGTATATGTACATTTACAAAATGTAATTGTCTATTTTAAGTTTTTTATATAAAGTTTTGCAAGAGTTTCTATGTGTATATGTTTTAATTTGCATACAATTCTAAAATTTTTACATAGCATAGCCCAGTTGAATGTTGGGGATGTTACAATATGTTTCCTTCTATATATTCCTGGAAGGAAATTGAGCCTGATTGAATTATGTTATGAATGATCATCAATATAAACGATTTAGACTAAACCTTCAAGATTGTGTAACTTTTTGCATTTAATGTTGTAGAATTGATTTATTCGTTGAGGCAATCAATACCTTCAGGAGAATCGATGCAATTGTGTGGTTTTCCAACCCATGTCAGATAAGCGCTTTCTTGTTATCTCCCTCCATTCAAAGGACAAAACCTTACATGTCATAGAAGAAATTTAATAGATGCACAGACCCAGAAAATTACAGTCATGAAAATATAGTAACTGTTTTTAGAAAAAACTTTGAAGATAAGTCGTAGATGCTTTGAGCGTTTTATTAAAACAATAAAAAAATTCTTACCTTTGGGACTGTTAGCTTTTCCTTCAGGTTTGATTTTATTTTGGGTTTCCCTAGCCTAGTTGGTTTACTATTGAAGTTCATACTCAGAAAAGTGTTAACTCAGATAAATGATTGATAACCTATTTTTGAATCACCAACGGCTGGCTGATTGTTAACTACCATCACCTGGGTTATTAGTAGTTTTAATATGAACGATGTGGATTGTGAAGAGTTGATATCCGTTGCCTATTTCCTTTTTATCATGGGTTAATGTATTACTTCAACGTCTGTACCCATTCATTCAACTACTACTGAGAAATGGTTGTGTACAGGTGTCTCCTTTCAAATTCTATGTCTTTGTGTATCCAAGTAATCATGGCTTGATGTCATTGCAAATAAGCTTATTTCCAAACATCTAGAAATAACTTTAGACTAGAGACATAATTTTTTTTTTTTCCGTTCTAAAATGTAAAATCGTAATCTTAACTAATAAAATATGGAACACCTTCCAACTCGGATTAGGATCATAATGAAATAGGAAGACTACATTATCCTTAATTTTAAAGGGACTTTGAAAGGGACTTACCCCATAATCGTTGACTACAACTTCCTAGTTTTAAAAATAAATTATATATATATATATATATATATATATATATATATATAAATAAATAAAGAGAAAACAATTATACTCTCAGTTTTTCAGATTAAACTCCAGTTATCTTTTTAGGTGAGTAACTTTTTCCTCTTAAAATTTAAAGATTAAAATGGTAGGCATTGTAATTGTGTTTAGGGAAAGACTCGGTAGTTTTTAAAATTTCCAAGAGACTTAATAGATGATTTCATGATTAATTTATATATAAATGTTTTAATTAAAATAAATTGGAAATGACATATGGTAACATAATAAATTGCAATAATGTTATCCCTACATGTTATCTTGTCATGAAATAAAATACTTCTAGGAAATGTTGAGAAAGGATCCTTTCCTAACTTAAAAAAAATAAATTAATTGTCACAATAATGTATACAAATATACATGAATAACTTTATTATAATATGTGTTGGTGGTAAATATTTTTGTTTAATAAGTACCTAATCATTAATCCAAGGAGTTTGTAAACTTATGAAGCACATTCACATTATATGCAGGATTAAAATTAACTTAACCTAATCTAATGTTGAAGCTGAAACATACAATTGAAATTAAATTGCATAAATTAAATTAACTTGGAAATGTGAAATTGCATAAAAGAAAAACAACACTACTTGAATTAAATTGCATAAATTAAATCAACTTGGAAATGTGAAATTGCATAAAAGAAAAACAACTTGTGAAGAGAAACAAATGACAAGTAATAGACACATGTGACAACATATGTGAGCTCACATTAACAATAAATCAATCTCAATCTATTACATCACAATAATCAAATCTACTCCATGACACAATAATGGAAATCATGAAACTCCTACTAATCAATGACTAACCAAAAAAACTCAAAAAACAAGGATCCTTTCCTACCATCTAAGGACTCCATTCAAGACATTTCTAATCCTAATTTCTTCTTCATCCCAAATGAAGAGAGAGCACTCCTATTTATACATGAGTTTCTTTGAAAAGAGGATAAGCAACTCATAATTGTAGATCCACTTTTCTTTCAACCAATATCCCATTATTACAAAATACTTATCCCTTCAAATCCTCACAAATCCTCTCATGATATTCCTCCTTGGAATTAGCTTGAATAATTATATTTGAATTCTTGAAATGGTGGAGGAAATATTCAAGAAGGTTTTTGAATAATCCTTTCAAATAATCCTACACATTACAAAGCTCATCCAAACTTGAGGTATTAATGAAAACATGCAGATTTTCTAATATTTAATCATAAATTGTCAAAAGTACTTAAAAGAAATGAATTGGAAAATAATAAGATAAACCCATAATTAATTTATGAAAATGGTATCATGAATGGTAAATGGAATAATGGAATATGGATGAATGAGGGGAATATTGAAAGGCAAATAGTATGAAAATGCAACATTTTTGATACCCAAGATTCCCCCCCAACTGAAATTGTTGCATGTCCTCATGCAACTGTGTATTGATTTTCTTGTAAACTTTAGGATTCTTAACTTTGTCTTTGCATGATGATGCTTTTAATAAATCATTCCATGGTGTGAAATACATGAGTAACAGTGGGTTTTTCTTATGGATGGTTCTTTTGTGACCGCCATGAATATGACAAATGTTGTTTCTTGTGTTACAACATTGATTTTGTTTACTTATTTTCTTGTTGCAATAATATTTTAATTATACATGCACTAGAAATAATGAGTCATCAATATACATTGGAAAACCTTTTCTTCATGTTATGAATCATGCCATAAGATATCAATATCTGGAATCAAAGTCTAGTTTGGGAGAAACATGTTATTCAATAGTGAATGAGATGATGGCATGTGTAAGAATGGAATCAAAGGGGAATGAATATACTATCCCCCCTTCCCCAACTGAAGATATTTTATGTTTGCAAAAATGAGAGAGGAAATGGTAAAATGGTGAGGGAATTTTACAAATTCATTCATTTCTATCATTCAAGGAATTATGTGATTAAAGATTAGAAAACAACATACCTTCACCTACCTGAACAATCGATGAGATATGCAATAAGAATGTAGATGATGTCGAATCATGAAGAATGTGACTGTTTTTGTTGGATCATGGACTGTTGGACTAACCGCCGCACCTCTCGTGAACTAGGGGTGTTGGACTAACCGCCGCACCTCTCATGGACTAACCGCCATGCTGGAAACATGGGACTAACCGCCCACCCAAGGTGATGTTGCTGATTTGGAAGTTTACTAACACCTGCGGGTTTTGGTGTAATGGCAAATCTTAACATGGACTATGAGGTGAAGTAATGTGAACTGGTTCTTGGTTGTATGAATATGAAATTGGAACTTTGATACTCTCTTACGGATGAAGGAATGTTGCTACAACTAATGATGGAGTCATGAAAAAGTGTATAGTCTTCACCCACTACTAAACCTAATGGTACAATTCTAGTCATGTGAATGGATGTGTCGATGTCGAGCATGAAAACAAGTCATTGGATTACCGTCCATTGATGGATGTCGTTAACCAATGTGAGGCAATCTCACCATTGAAGTCAATGAATGCCAAGGTACCTAAGTAAATCTTACGAAGTGTGAATGAATGAGATGATGTCGAGTGACTTGCAAGATCTAACGATCCAACGGGACATTGAAGTATTCCCATAATTGTTAGCGAGAGAACTTAGCATTAAGGCATGCAAGCCTCAAGTTACTCATAAGGAATCTAGTCTCTATCCCAGATAAGGTGCTGAGGTCGATGGGGCAAGACTTGTTGAGAGGTGGGCCTTAAGGAATCCCACATCAGTCAACGTGAGTTGTACAAAATGATTGGTAGGACTATAGATAAAATATATGATGTTCAAATAGTTTTTATGGCAAGGAAAACAAGGCAATTCATTCATGGAAAGGGAGATGGATGGTTTTATTCATAAGGAAAAAAGATGAACTAAAAAATGAGGAAATAATGTATGCGAATCAAAAAGGTAGGCATGTGTGAAGTCATGATGTGTAGGGAAATGAAAGGTGGACTTCAATACATGGATGACAAACAAGATTTGAATGAGAAGGGTAAATGATCATTTCATGGCGTAATTGGTTTTTTAAAAGATGGTGGTGTAGCGGTAAATGTCATAACATGTGCGATGGAAAATTTATCTCCTTCAAGCTTTTAATGAAGCATGTTTTTCTGAAAAAATTTACGATTCTAAAAAATCACTCCAGCATGAAAGTTGATCATCTTCGAACTTGTAAAAGGTTAGTACTAATATTGCATGAAAATTTTGGGAGAGCATTGAAAAACATAGTGCAAAAAGGAGTGCTAGCAAACCAATTTAAAAAAAAAATGAAATACATTATTTACTAATTGGTCATGATGCATTTTTGAAAATCATATTTGTGAATACATGTTTAAGTGACTTCAAAGAAAACAACATAAGAATGATTCCAATAATATTTTCAGGAATTATTGAGATTTCCATTTGAAAATTATTATTGTTATATTGTTTTGATTTGTTTTTACTTCTATAATATTTTTTATTTTTTTTATGGTTTTATATCCATATTTTTATTGTTTTCCTTTTTACCATGACACAAAACAAATGGAATGAAATATTCAACCAAAAAGTGTACAATCCACCCATTAGCGGATGAACACAAGGAAGTGCTGGAAGGAATGTTCTGAATTGGCCCACCCATGAATGATAATATTCCTCATCCTAACTTTACGTTCAAATTTACTTCCTCAAAAGCTCCATGAAAAATACTAGTGATCGGAAATGCTTCAATTTCCCTCTATTTATTGCCGAAAACTCTTTTTTTGCAGTGACTTTCTTTCTCCAGTTGTTATTAGTTTAGGACCAATTGGTCGAGTAACTCTACTCTGTGTACCTCTCCCTATCCCTTGTTTCCTTCCTTATATCTTTTGTTTCTTGTCTTCTCTAGACATTGCAACCTTACTTCCGATGAGAAGACTATGTCATAATGCTTTTCTTGACAAGAACACCTCACCGATGACCATACACATTGACCTGCCTATAGGGTGATAGGAAACTATGGAAGTAGCATCAGGCATGGTCAGAATGTGAATCTGGGTAGTAGAGCCTTTTTGTCCTTCAATATATTTAATGAATGGTTTCCAAGTCGGTATACCTGTACCCATGATAACCACAGTGACCAAGAACTTTTTCACGAGAGACCATTCATGAAATATGGTATCATGAGTTGTAGACACTTCTTCACAATCTGCAAACACTTCTTCATGAGTTGCAGACACTTCTTCACAATCTGCAAACACTTCTTCACGAGTTGCAGACACTTCAAGTAAAGCATCTGCATACGAGCTCATGTCTGTCAAAAGACCCAAAACATGTTTTCCACATTCATAAGAAAGATATTATCTCATTGTAAAATAACTCCTCAGTGTAATAATACGTTCAACAATGGGGTCATTTTCCAAGTTTAGAAATAGCATAACTCTCTCCACCACTAATGGCTCCACAAAACGAGACAAGTATAAGTTTGTTATGAAAGGCATCAGACTATGAAGGAGGGAAGTTTGGTTGTTGCATCAAATTTGTGAGTTTGTTGTATTAAGAACCAATTTGTTGGAATCGGTGGCAGGAAACTCATAGTCAAACCTTGCAAGCACCCTTGATTTGGTAAACAATGGAACTACTGCCAAATATAATGGATCAATATGCAATCAGCTCCATATGTAATCTTCCATATAATTGATTCATATTACCGTTACAATTGTTCTGACACGGTATAGTGGTATCATGGTTTGCTAATTATAATGGGTCCAACATTTCAAACCATCGTCCATCCAATCATTGTATAATAGAACAATATTCATTGGAATTCATTTCAGAATAAGTTATGCAGAAACTATAAATCGATGAGGTAGACTGCAAAAAAATGTTTATTTTTAATTGTTGTTTATGGTAGGTTGGGCATGTAGAGTCGAAGGATGAAATCTAGTGATGGGAGTGATGTTTGCAAGTTTATCAATTGCATATTTAGCGTGGAGCTTCAATAAAAATTTCAGAAATGGCATGGCATTTTTTTTCTATTGCTTTGCACTTGCAGGTTTCATTCCAGGTTACAGGATGAAGGTGAAAAGATGGCATTATTGCCACTCAAACCAGGTTGAGACATAAGCTATTATAGCTTAAATAAATTTCAAACAATAGGGTCTTTGCATTTAGCTACAATTTCAGCCCGAAATTCTATATGTTTTGATGATTTATTTTTTTTAAGCTTTGTTTTTATTGTATTATTTCTATATTAAAATCAAAACACAAAGCTAATTTGTTTTGTAAATTATTATTTTTATTATTATTATTTAGCAAATGGATATTGCAAATTTAAAATTGTAGACAAACAATTGTTTAGGCATTTTTCTTTCATCATCAACAACTTAAATCCTTCTTGAAAACATTGCTAAGCATCCTACTTTTTGATGCTCGAGATCACATGAAGCACGGAGGAGAGCATACTTATTGAAAACTAAAGAAAAAATTGAAAATAACATCCTACCTACTCTATGATAATTAGAAGTTAGAAATTAATTATCTGTAGTCAAATATCCAATGTAACCATACACACAACAATAATAAGAATATATTCACTATCAATTTTCTGAAATGATATCTAGAACATATAAAAATAAGAAAATTTAGTTGTTGTATCTATGAATTAACTGAATAAAAACAAAAATTTTGATCTAACCTAATGCTTACTTGGAACCATTGTTCAATAAGGATTTCGTAGGCGTGATTTCCCTCCTTCAGATCATGTTATAACTCCTCTTCATCTTCCTTGATCTCCTTCTCTAATAATTTTTCTCTGTCAGATGTGCAGGATTCTTGGAATGTTGATTCTTCGTTTTCTTCTGGGGGAGTAATTAAGCTTTCAATTGTTGTCAAGATCTCCTCTTCCGGAGAATATGAGATCCTGACTTTTGCTAGGATCCGAGTGAGTTGTTCCAAGATTAAAATAATTGTTAAACCATCTCGCGGAATAATATATTATTACAACGCCCAAAACTGAAATCTAAATGAAAAACTTAAATAAAAGTAGTCCTGTTGAAACAGATGAAAAACACCCTTCTTGAACTGGAAAACAATTACTCTTCATAGTTGCAGAAATCAAACACTCTTGTTGAAACCGTAAATCACACTTGCAGAAATTAAACACTCTTGCATAAATTGAAATTCGCACTTGCATGAATTGAAATTCACACTTGCATAAATTGAACAATCAAGGATTTGGAGAAAACTCACTATAGTGGATGCAAAGTTTCTTACCTCTCTTCTTATTGTTTCTCCTCCCCCAAGATGTGTAATTTAAAAAAAAAATCTACCTACCTATTCCTCAATCCCTTTAGCACCTCCCCGGCAATGGCGCCAAAATGTTGGTGGTAAATATTGTCGTTTAATAAGGGCCCAATCATTAAATTGTCAACCCAAGGAGTTTGTAAACTTACAAAGCACATGCACAATATATGCAAGATTGAAGCTAACTTAACCTAATCTAATGTTGAAGCTGAAATACACAACTGAAATTAAATTGCATAAATTAAATCAACCTGGAAATGTGAAGTTGCATAAAAGAAAAAAAAAACATTAATGGAATTAAATTGAATAAATTAAATCAACCTGGAAATGTGAAATTGCATAAAAGAATAACAACCTTCAAAGAGAAACAAATGACAAGTAATAGACACATGTGACAACATATGTGAGCTCACATTAAAAATAAATTAATCTCAATCTATTACATCACAATAATCAAATCCACTCCATGAGACAATAATGGAAATCATGAAACTCCTACTAATCAATGACTAACCAAAAAAAATCAGAAAACAAGGATCCTTTCCTACCAGCCAAGGACTCCATTCAATATTTTTCTAATCCTAATTTCTTCTTCCTCCCAAATGAAGAGAGAGGACTCATATTTATAAATGAGTTTCTTTGAAAAGAGGATAAGCAACTCATAATTGTAGATCCACTTTTATCTCAACCAATTTCTCATTATTACAAAATACTTATCCCTTCAAATTCTCACAAATCCTCTCATGATATTCCTCCTTGGAATTAGCTTGAATAATTATCTTTGAATCCTTGAAATGAAGGAGAAAATATTCAAGAAACTTTTTGAATAATCCTTTCAAATAATCCTACACATTACAAAACTCATCCAAACTTGAGTTGTTAATGAAAACATGTAGATTTTCTAATATTTAATCATAAATTGTCAGAATTACTTAAAAGAAATGAATTGGAAAATAATAAGGTAAACCTGTAATTAATTTATGAAAATGGTATCATTAATGGTAAATGGAATAATGAAATATGGACGAATGAGAGGAATAGTGAAAGGAAAACAAGATGAAAATGCGACATTTTTGAGACCCAACAATATGTATGATAATAGTATTATTGGACCAGAAGACGAAAAGATTTATCATAAATAATTAATCTTAAGCCATGTATCTAGAATGGTTGTGTAACTAAAAAATCAACAAGATTAATGACTACTTGCACAAAATGACTTATTTAAGAATAGTGTGCAAGTGTGTAATCTTAACTAAGTAGTCGTGATGATTTATGTGTTATAGTATAGCGACATTAACTAGAAATTCCAAAATTAGTGTTAGATCTAAGCAGTTGATGAATTGGAGTTATATCATTGCATAGATGATGCATCATTGTGGTTACCCTTAATTGAAAATTTAGTCACATTACTATTGAATTTAGTTTTGAAATTTTAGACTCAGATGGTTGTTTATATTATTTTCTCTTGTTATAATGTTGCATAAGCGGTAAATTTATGGCTCCTTGGAATTTATAGCGAAGTTGAATATGAATAGATCCAATACATATATTTGTTAACATTATAAATTAATTTTCATTACTTATATAATTGTCGTCACGAATAATTTGAAACCTTGTTTAAAAAAAAAATCTACTTCATTGTATTCGCTTACATTTGTGTTTTGAAATGAGGGATGTTACATATGGTATCAAAGAGTTTTCAACCCTGGGACATTGGACTGCTACAACTTTGAAAATGTTAACTGAATGATTAAAATGGCATCGCTAATTAAATTTTGAAATTGTACATGCATGTAATAATGGTTGGAGGACGTAGGGGAAGTAGATGACGTGGTGTTGGAGGAAGAGGTGTGACACCTCCGATAGTATCCATGCCAGAGGGGTGTAACCACTAGGGAGAAGAACAGACCACTCAGTAGGAGTAGGTTGTTGTTGGAGATATGTTAGGTACAATTTCATCCTTACAAAGGATGTCATAGGTGTTCATCAATCACCTGGATCGAGATGAGAGGAGAGTGTTTGTTCCCAATGAGGGTTCACAGGATGCTCCAGCTATTAGTCATATCATACACAGAGAACTCAATAAGGTGAAGTTTCTCTAGTTTTGGGGCTCCATTGATGACTTACCCTCTAAGGCATGGCTAGAGAATATGACAATGTGCTTTGCAATTCATGATTACACCTCCAACATGAAATTATGCATGGTGGTCTTTCAGCTAAAGGGGAGTACTCTTTTCTAGTGGAAGATGCTCCTACCTCAACTAAACATGGTTGTCAAATATATGTCATGGGAGTTTTTCAAGGAATGGTTTTGGGAGAGGTACTTGTCTAAGGAATTCATTGAGTGCCAGCTTAATGAGCTCAATTCCTTATGACAAGGTGGTCATCTCATGCCAGAGTATGATGCCAGATTCATGGAGCTACTAGTTATGCTCCACATATGAAAATGAAGAGGTTAAAGGTCAACAAGTTTTTGTTCGACCTTAACTTCAACATTTGTGTGAAGGTAAGGATTCTAATTCCTCAGACATTGCACAATACAGTTAAGAATACCCTCATAGCTAAGGAAGAGATGAATAATGGGGGTCAGGGTAGGACTCCTTCTAGACCAACTAGACAGACATCATCGAGAGTGCAACAACATCAAACACTAGCTAAATAAACTTTAGGGCATTGAGATATGGCAAGAGGACCTATGTTCATGACACCATAGTGAAATACTCCTTAGAAAATGACTCCTTACAGAGGACCACAACAACAACAACAACATTTTAGGCCTATTCAATAGAATAGACCAATATCATAGATTGTTAGGCTAGGAACTTCTACATCGCGAACCAGGGGCACTAGACCGAAGACTAGATGTTGGACATGTGGAGAGCCACATTACCAATGAGACCGTCTGATTGAGAAGGTCAAAGCGGTTAGATCATGACAATCCATTATAGTTGGATATTTGGTAAAGGCCCACAAGATACATGAAGTGGTGAACAACCACCATACTAAGAACCATTCCATTTTGCTCGAAACATCAGGTACAATTGTCAACCAAACTTTTATCATTTTGATAGATCCCAATGCTATGGAGAGATTTATCTCTAGTGAAACGCTAAAGAGAATTAAGGTAAAGATAGTCGAGCATGAAGAGTTCAAACACGTAGAAATGGCATCTATTGTTAAACATAAGGTTATATGAAAGGTTACAAACTGTAGCATTAACTTGGGATACTTTGTAATGAAGTTAGATATTTATGTGACGATCTTAGGATCTTATGACATAGTGATTGGTATGGAATGGATAGAATCGCATAATATGATACTTAACTGTAAGATGAAATGGTTAAGTTTGATAGATAATTTGGGACATAGTAGAGTGATTGTAGGAAGGAACCGAGGGGGGTGTCCTTGAGATTTATTTCTTCCCTACAACTATAGAAGAGTATGTACAAGGGGTGCAATATTTATGAAATCTTAGTGCTAAACAAAAAGGGCGAGGTGGAAGGATTATAAAACCTTCATGTAGTGCAAGAGTTTTTATATGTGTTTCCAAAAGAGTTATCAGGTTTACCACTCGAAAGAGAGATGAAGTTTACAATAGACTTGAATCTTGGAACTGAACTGATAGCAAGAATGCCATATCGGATGTCAATGCTTGAATTGCAGGAGTTAAAAATGTAATTGAAGGAATTGTTGGATTTAGGACTTATATGTCCAAGTGTGTCGCCTTGGGGTGCACTAGTTATTTTCGTAAGAAAGAAGGATGGATCATGGATACTTTGTATTGACTATCGTCAATTGAACAAAGCGATGATCAAGAACCAATATCTGTTGCCAAGAAAAGATTATTTGTTGGATCAGATGAAGGGAGAAATGGTAATTTTGATGATTGATTTGAGATCAGCATATCATCAGTTATGGATTAAAGAAGAACATATCCCTAAGACCTCATTTAAAATTAGATTTGGACACTATGAGTTTACATTTTTACATTTCGGATTGATGAACACCCCGAGGGTATTCATGAGTTTGATGAATAGAGTGTTTCGTGAATACTTGGACAAGTTCATTCAAGTGTTTATTGATGACATAATGATATATTATCGGACGAACAAAGAGAATGATGAACACTTGAGATTGTTCTTGTAGTGTCTAAGAGAAAATAAATTGTACAGGAAGCTATCGAAATGTTATTTTTACCAATCGAAGATTCATTACTTGGGACATATCATATCTATTGAAGATATCACTATGGATCCAACAAACGTAGAGGCCATTATGGAATGTACTTAATCTAAAACATACAAGAAGTACACAACTTCATGGGTTTAGCGGGATATTACCGAAGATTCGTTGAAGGTTTTTTAATATAGCAAATCTGATCATGGAATTGCAAAAGAAAAACAAGAAGTTCTTTTGAACAGATACATGTGTGGAAGAATTTCAAAAGATTAAGTAATTGTTAACAACATCACCAATATTAAATGTCCCTGACATGGAAAAAGAATTCTTGGTATGAACAGGCAAATCCAACGAAGTATTAGGTGGATTTTTGATGCAAGACAGTCGAGTGATCGCTTACATTTCAAGGAAATTGAGAAGGCATGAAGAGAACTATGCAACGCATGACTTGGATTTATTAACAATTGTATTTTCCTTGAGAATTTGGAGACATTATCTGATTGGACAAAAATTTGAATTAAAGACAGATCACTGTGGATTGCAAGATATATTTACATAGAGTGACTAGAATGCATGACAGAGGCATTGGTTAGAATTAATTAGTGAATATGACTTTGATATT
This sequence comes from Picea mariana, assembly GCA_032191745.1. Classification (NCBI taxonomy): domain Eukaryota; kingdom Viridiplantae; phylum Streptophyta; class Pinopsida; order Pinales; family Pinaceae; genus Picea; species Picea mariana. Next base: position 718,443 of record JASDQU010101103.1, read on the forward strand.
ACTTACATTGAAGCAATAGTGAATAGAGAGGCAGATGCATTAATTCGGAGACCACACATATTCTCACTAATACCTCTTAAGGTGACTATTCAAGAAAACATTATAACTTTATAGATTGACGATGACTGGTATAAATAATTTAAGAATAATATTGGACAAGATACCATGGTGGTACCAAAGTATGAAGGTTATTCATAGACAATGATCAAATGTTGAGATTTGACAGAAGAATTTATGTATCTCCTAACGATGAATTAAGAAGTTTGGTCTTAACTGAATCACATCGAGCAGTGTACATGGATCATCTAAGAGTCACAAAGATGAAGGAAGACCTTAAGCATTTATTCCTTTGGAAGGGAATGAAAGGAGACATAGTTAGTTACGTGGCGAGATTTCTAGAATGTTATCAAGTGAAGGTTGAACATAGACATCAAGTAGGATTTTTATAGCCACACGTTATTCCGGAATCAAAATGGGAGGTCATTTTTATGAACTTTATCATTGTAGTTACACCGACGACAAAGAGGCATGATTCAATTTTCATGGTAGTGGACACTCTGACGAAGAGTGCACACTTTATCCCAGTACATACAACGTATTAGGTGCCAGACATAGCAAGAGTATCTGTTAACAAGATTGTGATATTACATGGCGTACCAAGAATGATGATATCTGATCGAGGATTAGTGTTTACAAGATGGTTTTGGACCAATTTCCAAGAGGCTTTGGGAACATAGAAGAATTTCAGTACAAGGTATCACCTTCACACAGATGAACAAACTGAGAGAACAAGATATATTTTTGAGGATATGTTGTGTATATATGTAATGGACCAACAGAAAAATTGGGAAGCTTTCTTTCTACTAGTAGAGTTCACATACAACAACAACTATCATAGTATGATTAAGATTGCACCATTTGAGTTTCTCTATAGACGACCATGTCAGATGCCATTGGGATCACCTTGAGGGCAGGGTCTTGGTAGGACTAGAGGTGATCCATGAAATGTAAGAAAAAATGCAATCGATAAGACAAAGGATTAAATAAGCATTAGATCAACATAAGATTTATGTTGATACGCATCGCGTTGACTGTAGTTATGAAGTTGGTGATAGAGTTTTCTTTTGGGTAAAACCACACAAGAGTTTGATCAAGTTTGGAAAGGGTGCTAAACCCTCTCCTAGGTTTGTGGGACCTTTCAAAGTTGTGGAAAAGAAAGGACCCATGGCTTATCAACTATCCATGCATGATTATTTTAGGTGTATGCATGATTTATTTCATATATCTATTTTGAGACATTATATTAGTGATCCTTCACATGTTATTGACATGATTTTTTTGCAGGTGTTGGAAAACGGTGCTCTCATGGTGGAGCCAATCCACATTCTGGACCATTGCATTCGAAAAATACGATGTCTAATAATTGATTAAGTCAAGTTCCAATGGGACAACTATAGTCCACACTCGACTACCTAGGAGGATGCATATGAGATGCATCAACAATTTCCTTTCTTGTTTGATACATTAGACATATATGTCTATGTCAGATACTTTTTTTTACTTGCATTTATATATTGTACAAACTTCAAGATGAAGTTTAAAACAAGAGGGGGTGTATGTAACATTTCACTCTAGTGAGAACACTTTTATTGACTTATTCCTTGAGGACACTTGCGTGCAAGTGATCTGGTTATGGTACATTGAGATTTCGTTTCGATTATGAATTATATATGATGATGATGATGATGTGTTGTGACTTATTATTATTTGATGCATATATATTGGTATATTCTATTGACGATCTTTCCTGAGTGTTCAAGACACATGATAGGTTATGGATGTTGATGGCATCGATGGATTTCATTGGACACCAAATTGAGTCAGGGAGTGAATTTTATTTTGAATGATTATTTCATTTACCTACTTGTGACATATGATTGATTACAATATGATTTATGTATATGTATTATAGACATGGTTTCATCATTGGATGCAGGCTTGACAATGCTTGCTAATATAACTCACATAAGGAGTAGAGGGGCCATGTATAGAAACCAGACATTGAGGGAGAGGTGATGGAGTGTCCCTGTCAGAGCCTACTAGCACTTCCACTATGGCCGAATGGTAGGTTAACGATTACCTAGTTTGAAAGGTCCACAATGTTGTGAGGGTGGACTGAGAGAATCGTTCATGAAACTTTCTAAGGGTTGTGCAATAAGGAGGAAACATTATTCCTTGTAAACCCTTAGTCTCTCATAAGGTCAAACGAATGGAGTGTTGACTCCAAGGGTCGGACAAACTTCCAAAACTAGTCAAAGGCGAGTGACAAACTTGGAGAATGGAGGTGCATCTTGAAGGGCACATCGCATAATTAAAAACTTGAGTCAATAAATCTAAGTGGCCTACAAAACATTGAAATGATTAGACCTTGTTGGAATAAAATAATTAATTAAAATCGTAAATTATTAAATATAAATCCCAATAAAATTCTAAGCCTAAGTTTAAGACTAAGTCTAAGTATAAATTTCATTAAATGACTAAATGAATTATGACATAAGTTAAAATATTGGAGAATAATAAAAATCTAGGAAAAAGAGGAATAAAATCTAAATATTGGATCAAATGCACATGTGTGCATGAAATTAATAAAAGAGATTTTTAAAATAAAAATAAATGAAATATGAGAGAATAGGTGTACACATAGAATAGTATCTAGAGTCAAGATACCACTAAGTCTAACGAGAAGAAGACTCCTAATCCAACTCTAACTAAGATTTAGTTAGGATAAACTCATTAAATGAGATTTTGGGGAACAAAGGGACAACTAAGAGAAAAAATAGGAACACTTTCGGAAATGTGAGGGAAATTGGCTTATAAAATAAATAAAAAAGATAATTATTTGTGCAAATTGGGGAGAGTGTGACAAGTGTGTGGGTGAATAATCATAATCAATTTTAATCTAAGAAGATAATTATTGGTGCATGAAAAGATGTGTCAGTAAGGAAATTTCTATAAAACAAATCTAGTGTAGAAGGAAAATGGATCTCAATTATTCTTGGTAAAGTTATGCTGCCAAACATATTGTGGATTATGTTTTACTTGTGAGAGTTGGGATACCAAGCCTGAAGAAGGAGTGGAAACTCTTTCTTGTGAGGCAAGCCTTGGAGCTATTGTTTGTTGGTTTCTTGTGTGTGGCCCCTTTGCGGTTCAAGGGGATAAGGTGGAAGAAGAGTACCCCTAGCATTGGCTGGGAGGTACTGGTGAAGTCCTTCGATTAGTAGGTAAAAGGAGGAATCCTTGCACAAGATTTGGTTGGAAGTTCACCTTCAATAACATCATAACGTTGATCACGGTAATGTAAATTGTTGAGCATAAAATATTGGTTTGGATCTTGAATGTGTTGGAAAAGAATTGTTGAACATAAAATATTGATTTGTATGTTGAATGTGTGAGAAAACAATTGTATTAGGACAATTTCTGACTTTTGAAAATTAAAGTTCATAAATCTAGTAACAATGAGAAGAGAGTAAATTTCTATATGTATAATTCAGATAGAATTTATATGCAAAATTGTGTATATTCTGTTAGCACTGTGAAGATATAGAGTTTGTATCGTTAGTTAAATAATTTTCATAGATCACAATTTACAATTCAAACTATGTATGGTAATGTGGACTGGAAATCGATATCTTTCCAATTGTTCTTTTATATATATATTTGTATATCATCTATTTCATTCAGTATATTCCTGGAAGGAAATCGAGCGTGATTGAATTATGTTATGCATGATCATAAATATAAACAATCTAGACTAAACCTTCTAGATTGTGTAACTTTTTGCATTTAAAGTTATAGCACTGATTTACTTGCTGAGGCTATCAATACCTTGAGGCGAATTGATACAATTGTCTGGGTTTCTAACCCAGTTCATATTATCACTTTCTTGTTATCTCCCTCCATTCAGAGGCCAAAACCTTACACCCTGTAGAAGAAATTTAATCGGTGCACAGACCCACCAAATTATAGTCATGAAAATATAGTAACCATTTTTAGAAAATGATTTGAAGATAAGTCATAGATGTTTTGAATGTTGTATTGAAACAATAATGAAACTTTTACCTTTGGGACTGTTAGTTTTTCCTTCGGGCATGATTTTATTTTGGGTTTCCCTAGCCTAGTTAGTTTAGTGATAAGTTAGTATCAGTAATTCTTATATACACATTAATAGTCACAATAATGTATACACATATATATTAATAACTTAATTATAATATGTATGATAATACTATTATTGGAACAGAAGATGAAAATATTTATCATAAATAATTAATCTTAAGCCATGTATCTAGAATGGTTGCGTAACTAAAAACTCAACAAGATTAATGACTATAGCGCAAAATGACTTATTTAAGAATAGTGTGCAAGTGTGTAGCCTTAATTAAGTAGTCGTGACGATTGACGTGTTACAGTATAGTGACACTATCTAGAAATTCCAAAATTAGTGTTAGATCTAAGAAGTTTAAGAATTGAAGTTATATCATTGCGTAGATGATGCATAGTTGTGGTTACCCTTAATTTAAAATTTAGTTACTTTGTTGAATTTAGTCTTGAAATTTTAGACTAGGATGGTTGTGTATATTAGTGTCTGTTGTTGTAATGTTGCATAAGAATTAAATTATGGTTCATCGGAATTTATAGGGAAGTTGAATAGGAATATATTGAATACATATATTTGCTGACATTATAAATTAATTTTCATTACTTATAAAATTGTCGTAATGAATAATTCGTAACCTTCTTAAAAATAAAAAAATACTTTGTTGCATTCCCTTACCTTTGTGTTGTGAAATGAGGGATGTTACATGTTTCTACTCACATATTGCACTGTAGTTTCCTTTTGTATGTTGTGCATAGTTCTCATTATGTCTCTCTTATGAATACAATCTTCGTATAAGTGATCTCCTTCACATCCCCAACATTTGATTGGTTGTTTCCTTGTCATTTTCCTCAAGTATTTTGTCACCTTGGATCCAAACTAAGTTGGTTGGATTTGTTGATATGTATTAGAACCATTCATGAAGAAAGGAGGTTTGAATCCCTTCTTATTTTTATACAAATTTTCCTTCTTTTTATCCTTCCAAGACTTCTGGAAAGTTTCTCTTCCTTTGTTATGACCATATAGCTACTTTTCCTTTATAATTGTCTCTTCTAGTGTACTAGTTTCATTAAATTGGATATTTTATTTCTAAAAATATGGAAATCCACTTAATAACCTTTGTATATTCACGTTTCCTTCCTTAAGAAATCCTATATATCTTAGCAACTCAAAAAAAATCTTCTCATATTCCTCCTCAATGCTTCTCTTTAATTATGAGATATACTTGTCCTGGTTGTGTTGGAGATACTTCACATACACCTAGGATTTATTTTTCATAAGGTTTTACCTATGTTTATTAGTCATTATTTAGTCTCTTATATTTTAGGGAGATTTTTCATTTTCCTACATTCTAGGAGAATATTATCTTCAGTTCACACTTTAGTTTGATCAGTTGAGTCGAGTCTTAATGCCACATTTCTTTCATCACCATGCAACATTGGGATCATCATTTTATAATGTGCATTTCCTTTGGGATTATCACCAGACTAGCGCATTACTCATGATTTCCTAATCTCCTCCTCACTTCACTATGTTTCAGCCAATTAACTAAAGACTAAGAGACTAGTTAACTCAGACTAGGTGGCAATTTACTCCCATAACTATCGGTGTGTGTCTAGATCACTCTATACCACCACTATGGCACATTGGCTTCTCCTCCAGTATGCATTAGTTGAGTTATACATAGTATATCATGTGTAAAGTATCATTCATTCATTTGGTTAATGCAAATTCTTTGATTTTCACTCTCTCGTTTCCATCTTTTCTCATTTTTCTGCAAATTATGTATGTACTTTGCTAGCTAGATCTTATCTCTACAAGTTCATCCACATTTACATGGTATCAGAGATGATGGATTGCTAGCAAAAATACACAAAAAATTCTTTTTGCAGGTACTGAAGATTGAAGATAGCGGGAAAAATGGAATTTTCAAAAGAATTCATTCTTACACCGTACAATTTCTTTGCATGGAAGGACAAGATGATAATGAATATTTAAAGTAGAGGATTATACAGGTTAACCATGGACACAAAGACCAAACCCACATCATCCATAGAAAAATCAAAGTATCTAAAACAGATGGATGAAGCGTTTGGAACTATTTGCAGTCTCATTTATCTTAACCTCATCTTTCACATATCTTCTTGTAAAACCCCGAATGAATTCTAGACCACCATGGAAGAAATTTTTTGAAAATAGGATGAGATTAGGGGACATATAGTCAAGGTGGAATTGCTCACTTTGGATCCAAAAACCTTCAACAATATCCAAGATGTCTTTACCAAATGTAAGGATTTGTTGTCACAAATCAAGGCTTGTGGGGGTTGATAAATCTAAGGAGTAGAAGCAAATGGTTCTTAGCATTATTTGAAAACTTGGTCCGAAATACTCAGTGTTTGTATCCACATTTCATTTAGTTAGGCTTGCCTCTGGAGCCATCTGGAATATGCCCTCTCTTGAGGCCTTTATTGAGTCTCTGATGCAAGAGAAGAACAAGCTCATCAACATGGGAAAAATCAGAGGCCCAAAGGAGCATCAACTTGCTGTGAAATATGGTAGAAATCCCCAAAATAAGAAATATAAAAACCAATACAAAAGGAAGAAACATGAAAATCCAAATAAGGAAGGGTACTCAAAACCCTTCAATGATTCCTCCAGATCCAAATGTGGAAAGGGAAGGAAAGGGGAGAAATGCACTTATTTCTATAAAGGATTCCATTCAGAATCTGCATGTATGTTGAAATAGATAGATCAAATGGCCCAAATAATTCAACAAAACAACCTTGGAGATCGTATCACCAAGGGTTCCAAGAAGAAGAAGCTAGAAGATCAAAATCCCAAGAAAGGTAATTCTATCCATTCTTTGATTTCCATCTAATCCTCTCTCAATGCTTGGATTGGAGAATCAGAAGTGTCACACCACATGGAAGCCAAAAAAAAAGTATACTCTTCATTGTATGGATATAAAGGTCCTCCTATTCTGATGAGGGACAACTCTCCAATCAAGATCACTACAAAAGGGAGAATTGAACTCACAAACGGAAGCTTTGAGAATGTGCTACACGTTCCCAAACTCTCTATCAATCTTATCTCTGTGTATCAGATGACAAACTTCGGCACCGGGAAGAGAGTATTATTCACACCTGATGTTGTGGATATATATGACATGAAAACCAATTCCAAGGTTGCTACTGGTGAGGTAAATCATCAATCCAGACTCTACACATTTTCTGAATTTATTGAACCAGATTATGCATTACTACTTACCCATGTTGATGAAAGCAATAGGATATGGAACAAAAGGTTCGGGCATTTAAATTTCAGGTATATGAAACAAATTATCAAGCAAGGAATGGTCGAAGGTCTACGTAACATCCACTTATCCAAAGGAATTTGTGAGGAATGTGTTCTTGGAAAACACCCTCAAGAGAAATTCGACAAAGGAAAGACTCAGAAGCCCTTTGTTCCTTTGGATCAGATCCATAGTGACCTCATGGGACCTTTTATGCATCCATCAATTAGTAAATAAAGGTATGTGCTCATTTTTGTTGACAATTTCTCATGCTCCACAGGCACTTTCTTTTTCAAGAAAAATATTTGGTCTTTCAACACCTCAAATATTTCAAAGCCCTTGTTAAGACACATTCAGGAAAGAAAATTAAATTCCTCCAAACAGATAATGGAGGGTGTTTTCCCTAATATTTATCCTAATACTCAAAGAGTAATGTCAAGCATCAGGAATGTTTAAATAAAATGTTTTAAATGAATGCTTTTCCTACCTTTAGTTTTATAAGAAATGATATTTAAATCAAATTAATAATGGGACAGTACAGAGGTTGTATTTCATTGTCTGAGTCACAATTATAATATTAGATGGTGTGAAGAAAAGTTACAAAATTGTTAAAAACATCTAGGCATCAATTACAGATGAGCATCACCTTGTTTGTAGCAGAAGAAAAGTAGGGAGTGGACCCTTGAACATGATATGAAATGCAATGATTCACACAGATCCCAGGTCTTGTATTACTTCTAGTAAATATAGAGGAAAAATATCTTACCTAATCAATCATTGATATAATATGATCAAAGAAGTTGTAATACTAAATTGCAATCAATCGCTTTTCAAGGAATTACATAAAAAAATTTGGAGGAATGAAAATACAGAAGAAACACATAACCCAAACTAAACGAAAATTAGAATCTTTGTCTGCACTTGTATTAATACTCAAAAAGAGAGTTTCTTTACTGCATCTGGCAAGAAGCAGCCCCCACATTGGGCTCAAACCCTCCTGGAATAGATCTGAAATCTATCTATTTATACAAAATTTGTCTCAACTCAAAAACCACTGGACTTCATACAATCTCTCCTAAAAACAAAATGTAATTCGAATGAAACGATAACAGTAAGATATTGTTTGAGCTGGTGCTTTCAGCTTCTCACAGATGCACTCATTTTCCTTTTTTCTTTGAATTAGGCACACTTGTCCATTGAGGCCACCATAATCATTTGTTTACTTTTCTCGTCATCAGATTCCATTGGTATCTGTTCTTCGGATGTGTTTACTAGAAAATGAATATCAGTTGAAAATATGGGGGGACTGAAAATGTGACAAGTAGCTCAGTGTTGGCTCTTTAAGTGATGGTGAACAGTTACGAGAAAGAGTAACTTCCCATGAATAGGATGACGTGGGGACAAGTGTAGGTGGTGAGGTAAACAGGGTAACTGATGTGGATGACAGGTGTTTCTCCAATGTCCCTTTATATTTCTCTATTTTTTGGGGATGCGAGAGGGTGGTTTGAAGTAACCCTCTTTTAATTCCACAATGCACCTGGTGATGCCACGTACCCCCAAGAGAAAACCATGGTTTAAATTGTGGTACCTTCCTTCGAAATTAAACCCCATGCAACTTTGCCCCTTGCAATCGCTCTCAGCCGCTGATCTCCATGATCCATTAAAATATGATTGTCAATCTTTGCAAAGTGATATAAGTGCCAAAATTTAGGCTGAGGTCACATCTCTTGGTCATATGTAGAGAATATAGAGAGAATTTCATGCAATTACTATCTGTTGATCTAAATGGGGGACACGTGTTAGAGGATCCCCGTATTCGGCTATTTCGTACTACGGGGGGGAGGCAAGAAGTGTTGAGTAAAGAACTCTCGAAGACCTAAATCCCATATAGACCGTTGATCAAAATGAACACATGGTAGGAGATCCTATACTTCGACGGATAAGAAATTCAAAAGAAAGACGTAGGTGTGAAGCGAGAACTCCTGAAGCCTAGGGTTTCGAAGTAAATCTTCATCGTTGAAATCAAGAAGACACACGATAAGATATATTGTACTTCGAGACTTAGCACTCAAGAGATTTTTTTCTCCCTTTTTTGTCTATTTATCCCCTTCCCTGTTGTATCTGGTCCTTTAGTTAGTTTATCTAGCTTATGAATTGGTTTAGCATTCTACTACTTTCTGAAATCTGGTCTATCGAGCTTCCTTGCAACTTTTCGTGCTGCCATAATTCTTAATGAAATAAGATTATCCTACATGTAAAAAGAGAGGTATGTAATCTCTTCAATTGAACAAAAACTTCTAATCACCATTCAAATTGTTAACTTTAGCCAATCATAGATATCGTTAATACTTCGGCGTTCATCAGTGTTGGATACAATTAGGGTATAAATCTCTCGAAGGTCAAATTCATGAAGAAGTTAATTTCCTATTACTCACTTTTATGTTTTACTTTATCATGTTTTAAAACTTGAATTAGCCTTAAGTACTTCGGCGTTTCGTAAATTTGGGGTTTTCATTGTTTAGACTTACTCGAATACCCGAAGCACGAAGCTTTGAAGCAAACATTAGAGACTTTATTTAAAACTCAAGCAACTTCTACAGTTTGGATATCATTAAGACCATTTGATAAAATTAGAGTAGCAAATCGACAGTGGATATTGTAAGCGCCTTTTCAACAAGCGATGGATTTATATTTAAATTTAAAAGGCGAATATCTAAGTTTCTTTTTCTTTTTGGGTGAAAATTTTATTTCTAAGAGGTGAAATCTAAAGCTCAAAATCTCAAAATTAAGCGTGTTCCAACATAGGCTCCATCTGGGGATTGTGACTCCCTATGAGGCGCGAAAGAATAGTGCAACAAGTGTCTTTATTGGGTAAATGGAGTCATTATTTCTTTTTGAAAAACACTTTCCAATTTTATTTAAGAATTAATCATTCATATAAAAATGAACCTAACCAAGTCTTAAAATGTTCAAAACATACTTAATGATTGATCTCAAGTTAGGCCATTAATTTATTTTTTTTCTTAAAATTGATTTCAGAAATGTTTAAGATAATCAAAATAATTTTAACTAAAGTATCAGCTTCGACCGACTTTGTTTTCTTCAAGGTTCAACAGATGTAGCATATTTATTTAGGGAATCCCTAGTTCGTTCAGGATGTAAATATCACCGGAAAAAGAACTAGATGACATAGTATGTTATATGGATATGTATGAAATCCTTACAAATACCATAGATATTGCTTCACTGCTAATGAGCTTATTTAGTACCCCAATGAATTTATCTACTTCTCCAATTGAATTTCCTTTCACCACTTCATTTTGCTGAGACAAGGGCAATCGGTAAACGAATTTCATTTCATCATCTCTTTTGGACAAAATGGGGACAATCAAATTATGATTTTCCTTTCACCATTTGTCTTAATATTTTGAAGAGGGGGCAACCAATCTATATGTAACATAGAAGGGATGATACATGTTTAAAATCTTTAGGAAAAAAGAAGGTCTGACAATAATTTTCTGAAACCAACTTCCTTCCGATTTTCAGAACACCATAGCCTATAGGGAAATTCTTTTATGGGAATTTCAATCTTTTCAGGTATAAATCTTGAGCGAATTTGTCAGTTTAAAATATGATATCAGAGCTACAATTGTTAGGATTAACCTATACATACTTTTTCAATTAAAATCAAATGAACATAAAGATTTTTGCCAAACTTTGTTTTGAAAATATGTTTTTTAAGTTTTCAGATCCAAGGTAAGTTTCTTTATTTCTATGAAGACTAAAGAAAATGAGAAAGGAAAAAGAAAATATGAAGTGGACAAGAACTTGGGGATAGGTAAAAAATGACGCAATCACAGTTTTGAAGGATCTGAATCAACAAAAATCCTAATCCTACACAAGTTTGTGTAATTAGTTCAAACTTCTTTTGATTTTATTTATTAATAGTTTTGTTTTCATCTCAGAGATGGCATGACACTATAATTTTATACATTTATGATTCTCAAGTCAGGTATATGATGAGGAAACCTTCATTTGAATTTATTTCAATCAATTTTATTCGGATTATAAAGAAGAATAGGAACACATACCTTATCTTTATTTTGAATTTTCAACAAGGAATGTTATTTATTTATCACCTGATTTTAGAGAAGTCAAAAAGATGAAAAGACAAGTGTCAAGTTTTTCTTGAGCCTCATCTCTTGTTCAATAAGATCTATTCTGCAAAGCACCAAGAATAGTAGACCATGTGCCTTCACCCTTCTGTGATATGAAATTAACCATGTTAAACTCTAAACCTTGTCATTGGGCTATGGAGTCATATTGCCTAAAAACTGAACCATATTGGATGCCAAACTGAGAACCGAGTTACTGGACTGAAATAAAATGATGAACTAGAATGTTGAAATGACATGTTGATTTGGAAAACCTATTTATATACATTGGTTCTACACTAATCAGGTGAAATTCCATTGATCAAGTAATATGTAATTTCCATTGGAGCCATGCGAATAGTGGATTTCTTAACATACCTTGATTGCTGCTAAATGAAGGAATGAAAAGATAATAATTTTTTTGCAGCAAATGATGGATAGGTAGTTTGTGCTTACTGTTGAATCTTGGTTGCACACAAAAAACACGCAACATTTTGGACCTCTTGAAGAAAATACTCCAACCAAATAGCCATCGGATCATGAAAAGATAAATAATTTTCAAAATAAACTGATACCTCTTCCTGTTGACCAAGCTATATGAAATTCGTTTGCACACTTTCTCCACTATTGATCTTTTCTTTTCCTGTCTCAAGAATGTCATATATATTCTTACTAGTTTGTTGCCCATCTGTTGCTAAATATAAAGGAGAAATTAACTTCTCCAGTAGCCCCTCCTTATCTCCTTCATCGCATGTCCAAGAATATTCTTCATCACTGTCGTACACAGGTTGATTGATTTTATAGTGCAACTGATAATTTTCCTACTCAAGTGAACTTTCTAAAGAAAGAGAAATATTTTTTTTCTCATCAACTTCAGAATTGCATTCATCATAGTTATCAAACAAAGGATAACTATTGTATGTTTCCATGCATGTTGGGAAAGAAATATGCTCTTCTTCATTGTTTGGATACTCATCGTAAATAGGCTGATTATATAAAATTTCTGAACTTTGACTTTCAAAAAATTCCATTTCTTGACAATGTAGTAATGATGACTGAATAATAGAACCTTGATCAAAATAAGAATTTAGAACAATAGTTTGATAATGATATTAATTACTATGAACATTTGGTACAATGACAAATGCACTTAGAGTATTATTTCCATTGTCAGTATCATTACCGAAATCATCTTTTCCAAGATTTGATTGCTTATGGTCTTCAATAAGCCATTGGCCTTCACAAGGATCTAGATCAATAGAAGATTCATCATCCTGTCTTTGATCATCTTGATGGACTGAAGGGTCTGTAAGGATTTCTTCATTTTTACTTGCAATCATGTCTTCTTCATTCTTATTGTTGCAAGAAACCTCTTCTCGATTTACTTCAAAGTTCTCTTCATATAAATTTCTTGATCTATTTGAAGGATATCTTGTTTTTATGCAAATTCTTCTTCATATAATTGACCACAATTGTTATGATGTTATGATTTTTCATCAACAAACTGATTATCTTTAAAATCTTGTTCTACGAAATCTAAATTGCAATAGTCTTTAAAAAGGAACTTTGATGAATACATTCTTTCGCAATATTTATGAAAAGCTACATGGAATTCTTTTAATGATGAAATGATGGAAGGGAGTAGAGATTTGTACCGAATTTGAGCATCCCCTCCCAGACTAAACATGAACAATTTTATCAAAACATCTTCATGATGAATATATAGTTGATGCATGAGATTATGAAATTCAAACATATGTTGAGTAGGATTATCATTTTTATCCTCTCTAAAACTAGGAAGATCATATCCCCATTCTTTGATATAAGCAACAACATTTGAAAAACCAAAAACATTTGTAAATTCTAAAGTGTTATCACATTAATTTGTAGAGGGGGGTGTTTTCCTAAGAATTGGACCTCCTTAGGGAAAAATGGCAAGAAATGGGTTAAAAAAAAAAACCCACTTATCCTAAGTTTTGTGTGCGCAAGCGCAACATGCTAAAAAACACGTAGATTTGGGTGGATGTGATTGGCATGCCCATGTCTATGGCCGAAGATCCATATCAGACCCCTCTGATAGTCTTCCTTTAATGAGGGGGGGGGATCCGAGTTGGTGGTTTTAAAACGAGGGGTGGCCACTAATGTGTTGCCCTCTCCTTAACGCGAACCTCCCTCCCCCGCCTAAAACCTCTTACCGCCGCCTACCCCCTCCAAGTAGAGCACTTACCCCCCACCTCTTACCACTTTTGTCTACCTCTAACATCTATCTCCTACTCTGTCTCTCACATCTTCCTATCTAGTCACCCGCTCTCCCTCCTCATCTCATTATGGTACACCTATCCTCCACTTACCATCAGACCATGTCCCCTTATCACTCTCGACTATCATCTTCTGACAGGTGTTCTACTACTCACCTCCTCCTGGGAAGATGGTCACCATCCTCTCTACTACCACAGCCTTTCCTCTCCTCCCCACCTCATCAACTTGTGCCATTTCATCATTGTCCTATCCCAGCATAGCACCCATGTCTTCTATCACTCGTATTTTCCCAGTCACCTTCTAACTTCCATGTCCATCTACATGGGCGCCTCTCATCTTACATCCATGTTGACAACACCATAGTCCCTGCCAGATCCATGTCCATGTCTGTCATCTAGGTCCCCTTGTAGTAGTTCAACAAAGGAACAAAAAACCAGTGGAAGGCCACCACGTCCTACAAATGCAAAGTTGACTTGAGCCTCTCTGATCCCAAGGAAGCAATTATTAAAGTAGTTGGTGGTGGTTGGACATTGTTTTCACCATTAATGGAAGGTCCTGAAAGAGACTGTCAACTGGTCAACTCACTTCCAGGCTCGTTTTGGAACACGATTGCATCTAACTGAACTCCACGACTAGCCGTAGACTACGTTCACAGTCTAACAGAAGGCATGCAAACATAACGCCTTTAATCTAATATTTTGAACTTCCTGTTGTGATTCAGTTTTGAGTATTTAGGAGTCGTTCTGAATTTCTGTTAGTTTCAATGGTAGAGATACACTCTCTATTGTAATGTTTTAACGAGCGCTTTGGTTCTCTGGTTATGACTGTTATTTGAGACTTTTTGTTTAATGGTAGCCATCTCCTCCTTTCATTTCTTTTCTTCTGACTCTGAAATCTCGGGCATGGATGATCCAGTCGGGTGTTGTGACTGTAGTATAGTGTAGGTTTGACTCTATCTATTGTTGCAACATTTTCAGGTTTCTTGAAGTTTTTGGATCTAAGAGGATATTGTATCTGAGATTTTTCCTCCACAAGCTGCTAGAAGACCGGATATCCAGAGCTGAATTTCATGTTTTCTTCATGTTTCTTCTACCCACTCATCACTATACAAACTTATAGGCTTAAGTTAGATCAAGACCTCATTTATCTATTTCTTCCCAACCCAGTTTTCTGAGTTAAAGAGATATAATATTGAGACTGCATCCATTAGACCACTCTTTAAAATATTCACTATGACATGCAAAATGATGGGCCTTAGGCTTACCTCTGTTGCAATCCAAAGGTGACTTCCAACGCTAACTTTTCTAGAACTGTTGTCGGGAATGAAGCTAAAGATTTTTCCCTGGGATTTAATGACAATTCTTACTAGTTCTGAAGGTTCATCAGATCCCAATACATCAATATTGTGACTATGCACCTGGCAACTCCACTGTGGTGATTCTGTTAAGGCGAATCCACTGGCGAATCCACTATTTCAGCTGTGGCTTCTAGAAGAAAACACACGAGGTATACTCCACAGTTTCCTTTAGCAACACCTGAAGTTGACCCAAGGAAAACTATTAGAAAGGGAAAGGCCCTTCGAGAGAGAACTTCTACTGCTGAACCAGGTATTTCTGATGATTTTCACTATTCAATAGGAACTCTAATTTATTCTTTTCATCCTTTTGTTATACTTGTTGTTGGAGTTTCCCAAACTTTAAATTTTGGAAGTGTTCCTGCTGAGTTTTCCCCTCCTGGTCTGGGATTGGAGAGAGAAATCCTTTTCAGTCCACTCTCCCCTAAAATTATATCATGGTTTAGACCCGGTGCCTCAGAAGACTTTCCTACCACAGGCTTCACCACTCCTCGTCCTATTATTGTTGCCACTACCACAAAAAGAGAGACCTCGTTTCCCTCAATCCCTCCATCTCTTTCTCCAAATCTTTTGTTGTTTCCCTTTCCTCATGGAAGCTCAGTTCCAGTCTCCCTTATTCAAACTCATTCTCCCCCTATTTCGCCTCCACCTCATATCCATATGGCAGGTGCTAATCCCCCTAGAAACAAAATGGATGCCAGAGTGGCTGCAAGGTATTCCCCTCTAGTCTTACCTTAGCCAATGAATGCCCTCCCTGCTGGAGACTATCTGAAATATATGCCTAAGTTCACTAGAGAAGAAGACGTAATTGTTGAAGAACACCTTGTTGCCTTCTACAGTTATGCAGATAACCTCAATATTGAAAATGAAGAAGTTTGGATGAGAGTTGTTGTCCAGAGCCTTGATGGTGAGGTTAGGAAATGGTTCAGAGGTTTGACCCCTAGATCTATTGCTGGAATTGATGCTCTAGATGATGCTTTATTAAGGCAATGGGGGAACAAAAAGGATTTTATGTATTATATCATAGAGTTTGGGTCCCTGAAAAAGAAATGAAGGAGAATCTGTCTCTGACTTCTCCAAAAGGTTCAATAAAATGTAAAACAAAATCTCATCTGAGATAAAACCTATAGAGGCCTCCGCCAGAATCACTTATGCTAGCACCTTCGACCCTAATTTATGCCTCCTATTGAGAGAAAGAAGAGCTACTTTGTTGGCTCTTATGAAATATGTAGCCCTAGAATTAGAATAAAATGTGTTATCAGTCGACAGGCTTAGGAGAAAAGCCGACAGAGATAGAGGGAGAGGAAGATCTGAGGCATCAACCTCTGGTTCTTCTACATCTCGCCCCCAATTAGATGAATTAACCAAGATAGTGAAGTCCTTGTCTGCAGAAATGGAGAAGATAAAATTCAAAGGGAAACAAGGTTATAATAATGTCCCAAATACAGATAGCAGAGGAAACTTCAGGAGGCCGAATAACAATGCTCCTCAGATTATGCCAAGGGAACAAAGGGACAGAAAAAAAAATGATCAGAAAATTCAAACCCCTCTTCAAAAAAACCTTGTTACTAATGAAGGAAGGGAAGAAGAATAAATTGACCCTGAAATACATTGTATTTGGGATACCTCCCCATTTCCCCATTTAACTCAATCTTCCTATGAGGAGTCCCTCATGAACAGTCAAGTAAATGAGCTAAGTAAGGGGGAGAAGGTCAGTAGCAGTCCCAATAAATATAATCTCTGGTCTAAGAAGAAAGAATGGAAGTCTGACATCCCTGATCAGCCTTACATAGTAGAGAAGCCTGCTAAAGACATGACAAACTTCAGCAAGGAAAAGAGAGCTCAAAATTCCCCACCAATAGCCAAAGACCCTATCTCAGAGGTGAGATAAATTTTTAAGCCCACTTCCTCCTTTAGTTTTGATCATGAAATCCAAAATATTAGGATCCATGTGCCCCTTTCAGAGTTGGTTAAACATGAAGACTTCAAAAAATCATTATCTAAACTATTGCAGTCTGAGCCATCTTTCCATTCCACAGACTCAGTAAATCTGCAAGACAAAAATCCAACAGTCTCTTAGGTCCTATGGTAGAAGATAGAGACGATTCATCCCCTCCCTTCTACACATCACTGAACATACACGACAAGGTGTTGCATAATTTTCTGATGGATTCAGGGGCTTCCCATAATCTTGTGCCCAAAACTGTCATGGAAAAACTCGGGCTGGAAGTCACAAAAGCCTATCATGATTTGTACTCTTTCGATTCAAGAAGGGTGAAATGTCCTGGGTTCATCAAAGACCTGGTGGTAACTTTTTTCAGGTGCCCATAAAAAGTGTGGGAATGGATATTGTAGTGGATGATGTTCCTCCCAAGTTTGGCATGCTATTGTCAAGATCTTGGATAAAAAGGCTAGGGGGGACATTACAAATGGACCTCACATATGCTACCATTCCAGTGTTTGGAGGGGATAATGGGAGACTATACAGGGAAGCTCAATTGGACTACATTATCAGTGATGAAGAAGACTCCACCAATCACCCTATTTTTGCTCTGGATAATGATTTGGGATCTAGTTTGTTGCATCTCACTAATTCTCCTGAGTCTCCCCTTAAAATCAAAAATCAATCCCTCACCCTCTAGGAAGATTCTCCTCCAATTACCCCTGTTTGGAAAATGTTCTTTGACGGAGCCTCTTCTAGGGAAGGAGATGGTGCCAGAGTGGTCTTTGTTTCCCCTACTTAGGAAACCATATCTCTGTCATACAAATTAGAATTTGAAGCTACCAATAACTTGGTAGAGTATGAAGCTCTGGTTTTGGGCTTGAGAGTTGCAAAGGACACGAGGATTGAAAATTTAGCAGTGTTTGGTGATGCAGAGTTAATTATTCAACAGGTCAAAAACATTTACCAATCTGAACACCCATGGCTCAGGAGTTACAGAAATGAAGTGTGGGACCTGATTGACAGTTTTTTATCAGCCTTCAACATTTCATTCATCCCTAGAGAATAAAATACAATGGTCGATTCTTTGGCTACCTCAGTGAGAAATTTCAGAATCCCTCTACCCCCTAAACTCAGGTATGATGTAGAAATGAAATACAAGCCCTTTATACCTGACAATGTCAAACATTGGAAGGTGTTTGAGGATGATCTTGAGATCAAAAGGTTCCTTGAGACAGTTGATGAATTTTCAATGTTGCACATTGATCAAGATCTTGACTCTGGAGTGGGTCCTAATGATGGTATTTTTCTAAGCAAGATTGTTGACCATCATATCGTCCAGTTGCCTAGCAATCACATCCCAAAAGGAATAGTCCCTTTAGAAATTTTATTTGACAAAAAGGATGTGCCAGTAAAGGGAAAAATCTCAAATAATGATGTTGATGTGGCTAAGTGCAATATTGGCACAGAGAGGGAACCAAAAATTGTCAAATTGTCAAGCAGCCTGTCAAGAGATCAGAGGGCCGAGTATACTGAGCTATTAAAATAATTTGCGGATGTGTTTTCCTGGACCTATGAAGACCTTAGGACATATGACACCTGTTTTATTGAACACAAGATCCCCCTAAAGAAGGAAGCCAAACCATTTAGGCAGAAGTTGAGAAATGTAATCCTATGTTGCTGCCTATTATGGAAAGGGAGGTGAAGAATCTTTTGGATGCTCAGATCATTGTTCCTTTGAGATATTCTGAGTGGATAGCCAATCAGGTCCCAGTAAGAAATAAAAGCGGAGAAATAAGAATCTGTGTCTATTTCAAAAATCTGAACAAGAGCTCTAGGAAGGACCATTACCCACTTCCAAAGATGGAGCACATATTGCAGAGGATAACTGGTGCATATAGGATTTCTATGATTGATGGATTTTCTGGATATAATCATATCTTTGTCCTGCCTAAAGACAGAGAGAAGACGACCTTGACCACTCCTTGGGGCACATTCATGTATGCTAATATTCCCTTTGGATTAATGAACACATGAGCAATCTTTCATCGAGCCATGGACATCGTCTTCATTGAGGAAAAGGATAAGTTTGTAGTCATCTATTTGGATGACATCAAAATTTTCTCCATATATGATAAGAAGCATCGCCAACATCTGAACAGGGTCTTCTCGAAGTGTAGAAGGTTTGGTCTTTCCCTAAATCCCAAGAGGTCTTTATTTTCCATGAAGGAGGGGAAATTATTAGGGCACATGTATCAGTTGAGGGAGTCAGAATTGATCCTAGCATGGTGGAATCAATCCAACCCCTATCACTCCCAAGATCTAGGAAAGAGGTTCAATCCTTCCTGGGGAAAATTTATTTCTTAGGGAGATTTGTTTCCAACTTTGTTGAACTGGTGAAGCATATCACAGTCATTCTCAGAAAGGGAAGTGAAGTAAAATGGACTATTGAGTCCCAAGAATCCTTCAGCCAAATCAAGAAGGCTTTGACTGAGGCATCTGTTCTTATCAGTACTGATTATTCCAAGGATTTTCTATTTTTTTCTTTCGCTTCATTCGATATAGTGGCAGCTATTTTATTGTAGAAAAATGAAAAAGGGTTGGAGCAACCTATTTACTTTTTCAGTAAAGCATTGAGGGATGTAGAGGCAAAATATGACATCATGGAGAAACAGGCTTATTCCTTGGCAAAGACTCTTAAATATTTCAGAGTCTATGTTTTGCATTCAAAGATCACTGCATATGTTCCTTTAGCATACTTGAAGGAAATTCTCATTCAGCCTAACATAGATGGGAGAAGGAGCAAGTGGATTTCCAAGATCCTTGAATTTGATCTGGAAATAAAACCCACCAAACTAGTTAAAGGTCAAGGTTTAGCCAAGATGTTGGATGAACCTAATTGTAAATATTTGGGGGTTAATTTCATCAAGACTTACTCACAATATCAGCACGCTAAACTGCCTGAAGAAAATCCTCAAGATATCCCTCCACTGGCAGAGTTCCCCTGGTACGAAGACATTATATATTTTCTGCAAGAATTAAGACCCCCTGACGGAATGGGGAAGAGAAAGGAAATATATTTAAAGCTCAAAGAAATTAAATATTAACTTACTGACCAAGTCTTGTATTGGAAAGACCCTCTAGGGGTGCTCCTGAGATGTCTAGACCCACAAGAGGCCCAAATAATTATGTTTGAGTTCCATGACAACCTATGTGGGGGACACCATTTTTGTAAGACCATGGCCTAAAAGATTCTCAAGGATGGGTACTACTAGCCCACTTTATTCACTGATGTCTGCACAGAAATCAGGGCTTGCATCAAATGCCAAAAATTCTCTGGAAAGTAGCAGCTGAAGTCCCGACCATTGAAGCATGTGGTAGCTTCAGGACCCTTTCAACGGTGGGGCCTAGACTTTATCGAAGAAATTCATCACGCTTCAAGTGGCTAGCATAGGTGGATATTGATGGCAATGGATTATTTCACCAAGTGGATAGAAGTTATTGCCACAAGGAGTGCCTCTCATAAAGTCATCATCGGTTTCTCGGAGGATATTATTGTAAGGTTTGGTTGTCCGAACAGAATCATCACTGACATTGTTGCATCCTTCAAGTATGATCCATTGATCAAATTCTGTGAGCAGTTCGAGATTTCATTAATTCACTCTACCCCTATTATCCCCAAGGCAATGGAATAGCATAATATTCTAACAAAAGCCTTATTAAGATTATCAAAAGACTACTAGAGGACAATAAGAAGGCATGGGATTCAAATCTCAAAGTTTCTATGTGGTTTGATTGAGTAACAACCAAGAGGTCTCTGGGCATATCTCCTTTCCAACTTGTATATGGGACTGAAGCAGTTTTTCCTTCTCAGTTGGCCCTACCTGTAGCAAAATTATTTCAAGATTATTAAGGAGATACTGATGGTATGATCAGAAGAATTCATCAACTAGTAGAATCCCAATAGACTAGAGAATAGGTGATGAACAGAGCTCTGTTGGGTATGTGTTATATTCTTTGCATGTGTGTGTGTGTGGGTGCGTCAGATACGACGACTACGTCTGACGATCCCTTCACTTGTGGCTCTGCCGTGTGCGTCGGGCGCTTTCCTAGGGGGGTCCCAGGGGGGGGCAGGTATGCCCCCCCCTGGTTACGCAGAGCGTTCGGCACCGGGTGGTAGCCCGGGGCCGACGGGGTTTGGGGCAGCGTTCGGGGCAACGCCCCGAATTTTTTTTTTTTTTGGGCGGTTTTTTGCTATTTTTAGCGGATTTTGCTATTTTTAGCTGATTTGTAAATTAATCCCAGATTAAGGGATTAGGGTTTTGGTATCTACGGAATACCTAAAAACATTGTATATATTGTATGGCGAATGGTGAAATTCGAGATAATGAAAAAGAAAGGTTTTCCCGGTTGAGGGTTTCCGGTAAAGATCTCTGTGTATTCTGTGTATGAGCCATTGATTAATTTCTGTATTTCTTAAGAATATATATGCATTACTTTACTTCGCAGGTTTAAAACTTACATGTGGTATCAGAGCACGTTTTTGGCTTCAGAGGGACGCCTTTGTTGCTGAGGGTTTGGCTCGGTCTTCATAGATCAAGTTTTTCTTGGGTCTGTGATAAACCTGGGTTCAGTGGGAGCTTTTGCAGGGGAGATTTGAGTAAAGTAAAAGGAATGGCGAGCTCATCTAGAATCGAGATAGAGAAGTTCAATGGTAAAAACTTTGAGCTATGGAAGCTCAAGATGGAGGACCTTCTTGTAGACAAAGAACAATGGATCGCTGTGGATCTTGGTACACAGCCTACTAGTACACCATCTACAAGCACACAGGCTACTGGTACACCTCCTACCAGTCCACAAACTACTAGTACACCAGTTACTGGTATGTCGAAGGAAGAATGGGATAAGTTGGACAGAAGAGCAAGGAGTACCATTCGACTCTGCCTGGAAGATTCAGTGTTGTTGAATGTCTCGGGAGAATCTACAGCCAAGGAACTGTGGGATAAGTTAGGGAGTTTGTATCAATCAAAGTCCCCGGTAAACAAGTTGTTTCTTCGAAAGAAGCTGTATCATTTGAGGATGGAAGATGGAGATTCTGTGACAGAACATCTAAATGCCTTTAATACTCTGGTAAGTCAACTTGGATCTGTTAATATTACGATTGCAGAAGAAGATAAGTGTATTACTTTGTTATGTTCTTTGCCAGACTCTTGG